>LPNX010620409.1:2195829-2308268 GCA_001517045.1 Pseudotsuga menziesii | reverse complement strand
ATATTATTTCAAGTTATTTTTATTGTTATTTTGTTTTGTTTTAGTAAAAATAGTCCGCAAGATCAATTTAGGGTTATCACATTTGCTTTTAGTAACACAATACTAGGCCTTGTCAATAACCTCAAAGGATTTCACCCAAAGTGCGTGAGGCTGCACACCTTTGTGCATAATTTCCCATAACACATTGCCAAACAAAATCATAAAAGATCAAATTAGATTGGCCCGACTCTTACATAATTTGACAACTCTGCTAATCACTTAGAAGATCTTATCACCTTGTGTTCTCAACAATGATGAATGTAAGAATGAATTATTCTGAGAAGGCATTACAAGCCATAACGAAGACATAACTTTTATATGCTTTGAGGACAAAACATTTTTAAAGGGGAAGACAATAAAACATACATAATAACAATAAAAAATAATAATGATAATTAATAGTTAGCAATCAATGACTAATTAAAGGACACATTCTATCTAAAGGATATGACCTCAAGGATCAAAATTCAATCCATCACAACCCGTTAAAGGGGTCTTAGCTCATATGTGAAGTGGCATTTGAAAATTGCCCGTCATTGAAAATGTTGTTTCTTATTTTTGTCATTTTAGAAAAAAATATAGCATTTAAATTAAAATGCCATTAAAAGGGCTCCGGTTAAAATTACCCATCAACAATTTTAGTCAATCTTGTCTGCATAGATCTCTAAGAGTATCTTACGATCTAATACCTATATAGATTCTACCTCATACATGTACCAGGTGGCATTAGGAAGTTGGAAACTTGGCACCCTAATAGGATCAGAGAACATCATCGACTAAACTTTGAAGAGTGAAGAGCCAAGACTCATCTGCCATACTACCACAAGTGCATTGATACATTGATGGGTGACTCCGCAACATGGTTCAAGTTTTCAACTATATTTAGAGAATCAGATGGTTTAAGTCGCCTTTAATGATACCTCAACAAACATCAACTCTAAAATTAGATGTTCAATTTCAACATTAAATTATTTCACATCATATTAAACAAAAAGTTGTATTGAATTGTTGTTGTTGGCTTTTGTTAACGTTTGAGCAAAAATGGATATTCTTGAACTGTAAAACTTTAATCCACAGTAACAATGCATATAAATCTCATCAATAATCCAAAGACATAAATCAAACCGTAGAATACATGATATACCTTGGGAAAACCCTCCACTAATTTGGAGGATAAAAAACCCAACAAACAATCTTAGAGTATGATTGATAAGTGGAAGAAAATGATTACAAAAAAATAGCAGGTTGCTTTCACGCAGACCACCAAAGAGTGGATATCAAATTGAAACATCATATCTAACTTTCCAAGTGCATAACACTTTAATAACAAGTCAAATTAGGTTTTACAACAAAAATAGAATGGTTGCATGTATCAACAACTTGTTAACACTTAGGACACCAATATATCCTTAATCATGCACCCCTCATTGATTTGATTCCAATCTGGCACTCGATAATTATCTCCCACTTGAAGATATGCACCCTTACTGACTTGGTGCTAGGTTGGCACTCCATAATTATCTCCCACAAGAAGATGTGTGCCTTCCATTAATTAACTAAATCTAACTGAGTGTACAGAGCCGAACTGAATAGAACTGCACGCAACTGAGTGTAACTGCATACAACTGAGTGTAACTGAACTGGAATGAATGGAACTACATGCAACTAAATGTAACTGAACAATATTGAATGTAACTGAACAATAACTAAATGTCACTAAATTGAACTGAATGAAAATAAACAAAACTGAATGTAACTGAATAGTAACTAGTGCTTCTCCATCAATATTTATTTCCAACAACCACTTGCATAAATTAAGGAGTTGATTCCTTAATTAACTAAACTTTGTTTACCATAACTAATTCTCAACTGATATCTAATCAATTCAAGCTCACTTGGTGGAAACATGGGAAATTCGAATTCTCTCTCCATATCTGTGCTTATATTGAATATCTCTGCATGGTCATATGTGTTTTCATTAATTAATCATCTATATCATATCATACTCATAATATTTTTTCGAACCTATGATCATATGTATCGCCCCGAGTCATATAGTCACATGCTAAAGTAAATCACTCTAGGGGTAGCTAATCCCTAAAAGAGACTTGTAGCACATGTTGACCATGACTAGCCATACACCACATAGTATATCCTCGAGATTTAATACAACATAAGTCACGTGAAATTAATACACCATAAGTTTCGGACTTGACACAACAAGTCTTATAACTTAACATAAAGTCATGACATTAACCATAAGATCCCAGAACAAGCATCTCTCCCGAATAGGACTTGATCAAGGTCCTAGATTAATACAACACAAGCTCTCTAACTTAACATAATAAGTTAGTGAACTTAATACAACATAAGTTCCAGAATTAGCACAACAAGTCTTGTGGAGAGGATGTGAATCTAATTACAACATAGATTCCAGAATTGATTACAACACAAGTCTCATTGGAATGACTCCTGAATCTGTACTCTCAACACTCCCTATAGTCAGGAAGGTCAAAAGCAGCATATAGCTTGAGTTTTACAAGTGTGAAGGAAAGCAAGATCACTCGGAAAGATCCATTTGGTTATGAGAAATGGGGCTTACAACAATAAACTCGATGCTTTGTTCTTTAGGGTTTAACGAGCATAACAAAGGCATAAAGTATGCTCAAATTTTTTTCATGTTTAGGTCTAGAGCACGAAAAAGAGAAAACTAAGCTAATATGATAGGTCCCACTACCAATAATGTGGTCGAATAGAGGGCTGTCATTGAGCTTTTATGGGATGTCTTGTCACATGGAATCACTCAGTTGGAAGTCAGACTTGACTTTGAACTAGTGGTTTCCCAAATTAATCGAGCTTATCAGGTGCGAAACCCTATCTTGTTACGTCAGTTTTTGCAGGTTAGATTACTTGAAAGAAATTTCGATTATATTTCATTTAATCATATTCCACGAAATCAAAATTCATTAATTGAGGCATATGCGAACTATATCTTAGATTGGCAATGAACACACATTTTATAAAAATACATAACAGATACATTTTGAACACATGTAAATAAACCGACAATATATATATATATCTGTTCATAAGATAGGTCAAGTTTTGATCCTCAAATCCAGTCATAACTGTATAAATATACAAAATTTGGATCGCAATCCATAAAATGCCTCTAGATCTAGCCCTAATCACCCTGGTCACCCTAATCACCAGCATCATCAGCTTCTTCAGTTGCAGCAGGCTCCTCGGCTTCTATATAGACTAGTACAACCCTGGCTACCTTCCGCATAAGGCGTATCCAGGTAGGTGGAATTCCTACAACAAATTCCTGCATGATGGCAGGGATCTACTCAATCCGTATGGTTGGGACTCTTTGGGTAAGCCTGGCCAACTTCCCCTTAAGGACCCTCATCAAACCTTGGTCTTCCCCTACCAATGGTCACACGTACATCCTGGGACTCCCATCAGGGCAGACAGGCCCAACAACTGCATTTTAAACATTAAAATGGATTAAAAACTCTTATACATATGTGTATATCTTTATGATAAAAATTCATAAAATTTTTTAAAAACTTAAAAAGTAAAATACCTAGCACTCCCCATACTTCTATAGGAGGGAGGACGAGATCATTATCACCTTGAAAATCTAAACCAGCATATGGAAACTGCTCTAGTGATAGAAACTATCGCCCCCACCACAAGTATAAATCGTCATCATACACACTCTAAACTGATCCACCGCCTCCCTGGCGAAGGAAAATCTTTCCCCACCTGATTAGTCTAGGCTAACGAGGGGAGAATACTGGAAGTGGAACCGCAGGGCTGATTGCGGGCACTCTATCTAAAAGGAAAGCCACTAATACACTTGAATACCCAAAATTCTTACGAAATCCTCTCTTACAATCAGATAATTGTTTTTTCATAATTGGGATTATTCTCGAGCACCAATCAAACACGGTTCCCTGTAAGCATGCTACAACAATCCTCATTTGGTTTCGAGTGGCAAGATGAAGCGATGAAGATATTGCAACCCTCACTATAGTACTTACCAACACCTGTAGCGAGAAGTTACTAATATGCACAATAAGGATGCATGATCCCTTTTTCTGACTCTCGGGCATGCAGTAGGTGTCCACATAATCTTGGACACTCATGGGGTCGCTGCCCCTGCCAGTACCTTCGAGGTTGACAGGAATTTCTTGTTGAGACAACCCCTTGATGAAGTATATGTCTTCCAAGGCTACCTCAAATATCTCATCTTGATGGTCAAAATCCCCAAGGTCATGGTCCCAATAGCTGATCAAATGTTCGAGCAAGTGCACATTGGCCTGCATGGGCAAAGTGCATAAGAATTTCAGTAACCCACTTTGCCGTAATGATTGCATAGTTGGGGCACTACGAAGTGTAGCTCAGTCCATATTCTCATGTTCTCACTCCCTTCACTCCAACAACATGATTGAACTTGCCTATTTGACCAATATTTAACATTAGAATCCATCAAAATTCTTTAAATTTTGGCCATTTTTTACTTTTTCTATGTCGTACAGTACACGCGGCTATCTTTTAGGCAGGTCACGTATGACACATGGGTTTCCTTCGGAAAGGTTGCATGTATAATGCCTGTACACGATTGTCTAAGTCGCCTACCTGCGTGTACCGCGTGGCCTCCCTAAGGTAGGTTTAAACATCAAAATTTTGCATAAAATTGAAAATTGAAACGGTTAAAATGAAAGAGAAAGGAGAGCTAGCTTACTTGGCACTTGAGGAATTCAAAACAATCCACCTGTTTTTACACAACGAGCAATCCAAACGAGATGTAAAATGTTTCCAAATTGGGTAAAAACTTAAATGGTATGTTTGATTTCTATTTTTGAACTATATATAAGAAAAAATTCAAGTTTTGGGTTTTTAGTCTATAGTATGAAAATTACTTTTATATTTGAACTAATACCATCTTCTTTTTCCTAATGCAACAGGTTCAAAGTTGTTTAAAGTTGTTGTCCGCTCATATAGGATAGGGTTTTAGTCCTCCATGTGCATTTTTGCATCTATACCTAATCCATTTTTGACCCTATGATGACTTCGCTGACCATGAACTATGGTGTTTAACCATTTGTTACCCAGTCTACATCATTGTTCTTCCATGGATAGACCCCCCTTCCATGATTACCCTAGTTTAGAACACTTCGTTGTTTTTTGGTACTCATGCCCCATTTGTCATAGATTTAGAGAAGCCTTCTTAGTAATTTTTTATGCCAAATTGAGCCTCATTTTGGTCTCATTTTACAAGCTATCCCCTTTATAAGGCTCCCCTCCCTTATGGAGTTTCTTTAGGCCTAGGTCTGACTCCTCAAAATAGACTTGATTGCCGAGTAAACTTGTCCATTTAGGATCGTTAAGAATATGTGAATGGGCATCCACATTGTTGGTAAGTTATCATTTTTTAGGACCACGTGGAATAATACGAAAAAGGAACACTCTCTTTTCTTCAAATTGAGAAGAGTATTCTCAAGTATAGGTTTATCGCTTTTCTAGACCCAAGGGGCTAAATTTACGGAAAATGAGCGCCCGGTATGAGCTTAGTTTTCTCTTTTTCATGCTCTGGACCTAAACATGAAGAATATTTTGAGCATACTTTATGCCTTTGTTATGCTCGTTAAACCCTAAAGAACAAAGCATCGAGTTTATTGTTGTAAGCACCATTTCTCATAACCAAATGGATCTTTTCGAGTGATCTTACTTTCCTTCACACTTGTAAAAATCAAGCTATATTTTGCTTTTGACCTTCCCGACTAAGTACAAAAAAGGTGCGCCTTACTTCTTCATAAGCTAAGAGAGTTCTTCTGTGGTATGTTTTATACTTTTCCAGCCTCAGGAGACTAAATTGGATGAAAAAGCACTCCCCTGGAGCCTTCTTCGGAGTTTTTAGACTCTCAAAATATGAAAATACCAACAAGCATGTACTAGTTTGGGCTCGTAAAATCCATGAATCAGTGACTTTATCAAGCATTATTCTCTCCCCTCTCCAAGCTTGTCAAAAATGAAGAGAGACTTGAGTTGACTTTCCTGGACTTGTTAAAATTTAACAGGAAAGATAAGGAAGAAGTACTCTCTTTGGGTTATAAATAGTGGCAGCATGTCTTCCTTGAACATAGGACTTTCTGAACTTTATGATACTCATGTTTTAGTCTACAATTTCAAGTCAACTATTACTTCGAGTTTCTTAATCCTCGACTTGCCCTTTATACATGGGGAATCTGATTATGTCTCCTACATGACAGATAAGTCTAGTTGTTCTATCTGCAAAGTTAAAAGCTGCCTTGGGTCATATCTGTGTCACGCTCACTGTTCAAGGATCTATCCCTGCATCTGGCTATTATCCCGATTCCATCGTTATCCTATCTGAGTGTCACTTGTATCTACCTTCCCACATCCAATTCCTGGTCACTCTTGTGATCCGTTGGAGGATATATTTCCTTCCTCATCACAATATGGTTTCTCATCAACACTTGGTGAAGACGAAGACCTAGAGTTTTGACGATGGTACCTTAGGATTCACTACCATTATTGGTGAACTCCTTTGCTTCAGTTGTCAGTTTCACATATTGATTGACAATCTGTTGAGTCCTTTCCATGTTCGACTTCAGTACATCTATTCACATGGTAGGGATTGTACTGGTTCCCTTGGATTTCGATGAAGACCTTAGGTTCACCTTTATAACCTAAGTTGCGCAAAATTGTGTTATGTTCAATTACACATCCTCTATATTTTGAAGGCTCATCATTGTATATTGTGGCTTCGATCCACCTTTGTAATATACGTGGTCTTGTACCCATATCATATGATGTAATCAAATATTGTAAAGGATCTAGTGTTCCAGTATATTGAACATGGCATCCTCATATATGATTTTGTATATGACATTGATATGTATTTGTTTCAGGTACTCCCTTTGCTACCTTAGACATTTGAGTTCTCCAAGATAAATAATGTAATGTATTTCAACCATTGCTTCCCTCTGGCCTCACACATTAGGGGGAATTTGTTATCAATCTAAATGGCACTTCTCCATCTGAGTACTGACATCCACTATGTTGGGACACAAAAGGACAATTTGGATTGAAGTTTCCTAAACACTATAGATGTGCATGACCATTGTTGCATAATCTTCAGAACAACTTGATATATTTTTATTATGAGTTTAGGGTTGCACACACTCCTATTTGCATTGCAACTCACTTGTCACACATGACTATTTTCATTGCAACCCGCGTGTACATTGAACACATGGGTTTCCTTTGAGAAATAAGCGTGTTATATGCGCCTTGCTTATATACATACTCGCAAGTACCTTAATTCAACATTAAAAAATATAAATCGTTATTAGATGAGATTAGTTGGACCTTAATCCATAACTATGCCAACTGTCTCAACCATCCTAACCTTTGAAACCACTCTATTTCCCAATGTATAAATAGAGGCCTTGGGATGGGGCTAATAAATGAATTCTAGAAGAGAAAAGTTATGTTGGTGGTATCCCTTCAGAGTCTTGGAGCAGCAGAACTCAGTGTCCTTGGTTGCAGAGGAGTCCTTGTGTCAGAATCTGGGTTGTATTCTCACATATTCACTGTTTGTTAATAAAGAGATTTCTTCTTCCAATCTTTGTATTGTGCCTTCTCATGTGTCTTGGTTTGTGAATAATTTCAATTATGTTATCATGAATATGTTTTTCACTAACCACTGATATATATACATGAGATATTGCTTGAAGAATTGGCTCTTCGTAGGTGAAGATAAGCAGCCGTAGAAGCTTTGGAGAAGATTGAAGCTGGAGAAGACCAAGCTTGGATCAATCGTCATAAACCGGGTAATTCAAACTCTCTTCATATTCCTATTCCATTTTATGTAAAAGGTTATTGTTTGTAAGTCTATTAGTAAGTTGGTAACCCTAGACCCTAGGTTACAAGGGTGTATTGTCCTGTACAATAGTACCTATGTATTGGAACTCATTTTACATGTCCATGACTTCAATGAAGTAAAAATTCATCTAGACTGTGTTTTATCATAAAACACATATATGGTTTTCCAGAAAGCTTGACTATTAACACCTAATGACTGTGGGCTCAAGTATTTCACCCTAGTAGGTAGCTTCCCAGGATTCCCTACTCCTTAACAAGTAGTAATATCCGCAAAACACAGTTTGCTTCTGCAGTACTCTGGCACACATCTTGCTTCTGTAGTACTAGTTGCAATACACTTAGATTTTTTTGTAGTAGCCTCAAATGACATTGCTTATCTCAATGATAAAACAATAGTTGGATAGCACAATCAAATAATAGGTATTCCATGTATCAAATACAATAAAGAGCCTATTCTAATGTACCTCAAAGGTACTCAAACATATGCTTAGTAGTAAGCATAAAATACAACAGGTCTTCTCAAAGACCAACCAACTACTAACACAAAGTAGCATCATCTGGATCCAATCCAGAATAAAGTTTCTCTAAAATAGAGACCATGCATTTTAAATCCATTACGTACAATATTATACAACAAATATGTAATAACATGCAAAAATAAAGACTTGTCTTTTCTTCCACTCCTCAACATTTGTTGACTTCTTGAATCCTCTGCTACATAGAGAATTTCTCTGTGAGATTTTCATTCTCTATGATGTTCTTCAAGTCATTCTCACTTTCTCAGTGATACTTCTCTTTATATGTGCAACACCCCAACTATCTCTCCTAGAGGTTTAACTATTCTCTAACAGTCCAGACTATAAATAGTCTCTAATACTTTTGACCATGTCTCTGCTCACGTGGATTCTCTCCACAAGGTATCACAGCCCGTGGCTTCCTTAGTCATGTACTATGACTAATTGGTGGGGAATTTATCTATTTCCACCTATGAAGACACATCAATACTCCCTCTTAAACTAGAGTATTTCTTATGTACTATACCAAGCTTGTCCCGGACATAGGCTTAGTAAGAATACTGGAAATGTTGCTCATCTGTGGATATGTACCATGTCTCTAATATAACTGACTAGAACCCTCAAAAGCTTTACTATTTTTAAACATGCTCTATCTAGAGAAACACATATAATCTTCATCAATCACTATACTAGCCATATTTCATATATCTTTGAAACTCTATTTTACTGATCAAGACATATATGAGTCCACATACACTTGCACCAAGTAGGTACCACAACACATGCTTTGTACATGTCTATGTACAAACTACAAAGCATATAACAAATCCTGGTACCTGTGACTAACCAAATACATCTCAATTGAATTTAGATCCTCCAAATATTAAATAATAATTATGAAATTTCATATTTACCTTCATATGTGTGGCCATGGATTTGTAGTCCATCATCCAGAAACTCTTCAGGATCTTTTACTACACATTTTCCTTAAATGAGGAAAATATTTGTTTGGTGACTGCCACACCACTATTCATAAGAATAATAATAATATTATTGAATACAGTTCTCAACTTCCTTCTGAATATGAGCATCATGCATATCTCCTTTTTATAGAAGGTACATCAACCATATACACTGGTTCTTCAGGAGCTAGCGGGACTAGCAACTTCCTCTCTCCATGTAAATGTGAGAATCATAATATGGGTCCTTCATCATGGAGACTCATGTTCATCTATATATGGAGCTCTTATTTGACACATGAATCTAAATAAGATAGAATATCTTCATGAGTATTCACATCTATCAGAATAGAATTAGCCATCTATTTTGTTTGCTTCCCAAGAGACATAGGAGCCTCCCGACCTGTTCTCTTTCAGGATCAACCATTAGAATGACTCCACATTCATGTCCTTCTTTACTTGTAGGTAAGCGAATATTAATTTTCCATACAATACAAATTATTTTAATGGTTATAACCATTTTATACTCATGAATTTTACTTAGATGAAATAATCTCAATATACTGATAAAGATTTACCTAGTTATGTACAAATATTGACCAACCAATTTATCATAACCCATTATAATATTATGTACTAATATGAAGCCCTATATCAGTCCTATATTAATCCAAAAATTCATTTTATAAAAGAAATATACAACCCCATGTTCATATCTCATGAGGTAAGCATGAAGCTATATATCTAGCCAATCATGTAGTCTTATGTTCACAGTTTATGAAACAACCATGCTGCCCTAAATATCATGTCTTATGGAGGATGTTTTCAAAATTATATCAATCATATATGAGTATATATTAGTCCTACATAAGTATTATATCACTCCTATATCATCTCACAAAATTTGGACTCGTGAGATTAATAACATGCCAATAAAGATAGAAAAACAAGTTATATGCTAAACACAATTCCAAGTCCAAGAATACGAATTGTAATAAAAAAAATAATTTTATAAAAGCATATGATAATGAAATAATCGTGCAGCCCAACATTCATATCTCATGAATCGATCATGCAACTCTATATTCATATCTTTATGAAACAATCATGCAACTCTATATTCATATCTTTATGAAACAACCATGCATGCTCTATATGACTGTAATGAAAACATTCAAAAGCATATAGATCTAAATATAATATAATAGAAACTTAGGGTACTTATATTTTATTGTTTTGCATGCTACCTCTTTATCTCTGCTTCCTTGTGAAGACTACTGGAGTCTCTCGGTCTTGATCTCTTTGCAAATTTGGGTGCATGCAGGAGGTAACGAATCTTTGCATGGAGAATCTGTATCCCATGGAACCCAGAGTCAATGCTCTTCTTCAAGGAAAAATTCTTCCAATGATCATCCTCTTCTTCGGATGAGATCTCAACTCTATGAGGCTCTCAGTATACAGAAGATCCATTGAATAATGATAATATCCAAACGACAGATCTTGGGGTTAATCCATCAATTCGTCCACTTTGGGAAAACAACTATAACACAAATTATGATAATTTTATCTAAAAATACCTGATCGTATCTCTAAAAAAATTGTGAATTTTTGAAATCTTCTTGTGATTAAGATTAATCATCCCATTTGGGAAGTGGGTTTTCAACCCTTTTGTCTGATTCCTCACAGATTGATCAGAACGTCTCCATGAAATTTGTCTCCTGAAAAGTGACGAAAACGGTGCATATTGAGTTGATCTTTAATTTTCCTTTTCATGTATTGAATTTGGGAGAACCTTCAAGTTGGTCTTTTAGTTGGACGGAGATCAATGTCATGGCTCTAAGATCTTTGCTCAGTACTTCAATATCACGTAGGCTTTATCTTGCGTGGGAAAAACTAAGCTCCTTCATGCCCTTGCTTTGATACCATGTTAGTGTTTGAGCAAAAATGGAGATTTTTGAACTTTGAAACTTTAATCCACAATAGCAGTGCATATAAATCTCATCAATAATCCAAAGACATAAATCAAACCATAGAATACAGGATATACCTTGGGAAAACCCTCCACTAATTCGGAGGATAAAAAACCCAACAAACAATCTTAGAGAATGATTACAACACAATAACATATTGCTTTCACCGAGAGCACGAGAGAGTGGAGATCAAATGGAACACCGTATCTAACTTTCCAAGTGCACAACACTTTAATAACAAGTCAAATTAGGTTTTACAACAAAAATAGAATGGTTGCATGCATCAACAACTTGTTAACGCTTAGAACACCGATATATCTTTAATCATGCACCCCTTATTGATCTGGTTCCAAGCTGGAAGTTCATAATTATCTCCCACTAAAAGATATGTTCCCTTACTGACTTGGTGTCAGGTTGGCACTCCATAATTATCTCCCACAAGAAGATATGCGCCTTTCATAATTAACTAAATCTAATTGAATTGTTAACTGAGTGTATTGAGTTGAATTGAATGGAACTGGATGTAACTGAATGGAACTGAGTGTAACTGCATACAAATGCGTGTAACTGAATTGAATTGAATGGAATTGCATGCGATTGAATGTAAATAAACAAAATTGAATGCAACTGAACATAACTGAATGTAACTGAACAAAACTGAATGAACTAAATGTAACTGAACATAACTGAATACTAACTAGTTATTCTGCACCAGTGTTTATTTCCAACAATCACTTGCATAAATTAAGGAGTTAATTCCTTAATTAATTGAACTTTGTTTACCATAAATAATACTCAACTGACATCTAATCAACTCGAGTACACTTGGTGGCAACATGGGAAATTCGAATTCTCTCTCCATCTCTGTGCTTATATTGAATATCTCTGCATGCTCCATATGTGTTTTCATTAATTAATCATCTATATCATATCATACTCATAATATTGTTTCCGAGCCTATGATCAAATGTATTACCTCGGGTCATATAGTCACATGCTAAAGTAAAGCACTCTAGGGGTAGCTAATCCCTAAAGGAGACTTGTAGCACATGTTGACCATGACTAGCCATACATCACATAGTATATCCTTGAGACTTAATACAACATAAGCCATGTGAACTTAATACACCATAAGTTATGGACTCGACACAACAAGTCTCAGACCTTAAATTTTTTGATGTATTTGTAACTTCAGAATGTATTCACTTGTATAATTATTATTGTATTTCACTATACCCCGACGGAGATGTTTGTTCCTCTAATCGGGAGAGTTATTAATATAATAAAGTCACGTAAATTTATTGAGGTTAAACCTCCGTTGTAAGTCGAGGAAATAGACCCCATAGTTGAGTTGTATTAGGGTTATTAGACTCTCCTAGAGAAGTCGGCCTCGTAGAGTAAATTTCAAGTGGAAAACAAGTATAAATAGAGAGTGAGATTCTCTATTTGAAACACACACTCACTCAACAGTAGCACATGAGTGAGAGAGGAGTAGCTCGCACAAGTGAGAGAGAGAACAACTGTCGGAGATCATCTTTGTATCTTTGGTTTTTACTTTTGCTATTGGTGCTCATTCTATCTTTGAGGAAGTTACGGGGTTTTCTCCTTTATAGTTTCCCCGAGGAAAAATCTTCGTGTCTATTGTCTCTTGTGATTATTGTTGTGCATGTTATTCTCTTAGATAAGATCCTAGATCATATTGATTAAATGATAAAAATCAAACATGGTATTAGAGCTAACCTAAGAAGAAGACATTATGCAGTTGCAGAAGCTAAGGCTTCTTACTTTTTGGGTCTCTCTCCACAGATCATCAGCAAAAGGATGCTAGGATAACTCTCCATTGAAGTGTGCATCTTTCTGTTGAAGCAGAATATGATTCCGAGCATTTTTAGTTTTTGAACTCTCACTACTGCGGGAAATTAGGGCTTTTCACATAAGTGGAATTTTTGAGTGAGCCCAACATAGGATTGATATTCTCCCCAAAATCTAAATTTAGAGACCAATATCGAAGTTTTTGGTTGGGTATAACTTTGGGAAAGTCAAACCCTAATTTTACCCTAGACCAAAAAATCAACATTGCAAAAGATCAACTCTAGATCCAGTTCCAGCATCTCAAATTGGTAAGATCTAAATATTTTGTATTTCCATTTGAGGTTTTCATTAAAGATGTCTCATCACACCAAGATTGATGAAAATCTTGAAGGAGTTAATAACTTCCGAGCATGGAAGTATAGGATTTCACTTATTCTTGAAGAAAATAAATTGGACACCTACATAAGTGGAGAGGTTCCAGTTCCAGAGGGAGATGAGGCTAAAGCCTTACACAAGAAGAACTTGGTCAAGGCCAAGAGGATTATTGCTGATTCTATCAAGGATAACCTTATACCACATGTGTCTTCCCTAAAGACACCTAAAGAGATGTTTGATTCCTTGACCAATCTATTTGAAGGGAAGAATATAAATTAGAAGATGACTTTGAGATATCAGTTGAAGAATGTAAAGATCTAGAATGCAGAGACCATACAGTCATACTTTACAAGGGTCTCTCAAATCAAAGAACAACTTGAAGTTGTGGAAGAAGAAGTAGAAAATGGAGAAATTGTGATGACCACCTTGAATGGTCTCTCTAGGTCACGGGAATCCTTTATTCAAGGGATTTCTGCTAGAAGAAAGTTAATCACTTTTAGTAGACTATGGGAGGAATGATCACAAGAAGAAGCTCGAATAGTAGCTTGAGAAGAAAAGATGGGAAATGAAGATCAAGCTCTCACAACACACACCAAGAAAATTAGAAGGGACCACCATCATCTCAAAGGTAAGCATTCTCACCAGAATCAGAAAGATAACCCTAGAAGATCTAGCAGAGATCTATCTAAATTCAGATGCTATACATGTGGTGAGAAAGGAAACTTCGCCAGAGATTTTCATAGAAGTAAAGGTGGCTCTCACAAGAAGAAGGACAATGAAAGAAGACATCATGCTCACACTGCAGAGGATGATGAACCTCCCATGAATAGAGTCAAAGAAGAAAGTGAAGATTCTCCAAGCGATGAAGAGTATGTTTTGATTTCTGCTCTCACGAAAAACTGTTACACATGGAAGCAATGATTGGCTCATAGATAGTGGGGCTTCCAATCATATGACTAGATTCAAAGAATCCTTTGTGAAACTATCCGAACACGAGTCACCGCACAAAGTGAAACTTGGGGATGACTACCCGTATCCCATAAAAGGTAGTGGTGAAGCTTCCTATAAGCTAGACTCTAGAAAATATATGAAGATGAAGGATGTCTTATTTGTACCAGGACTAAAGAAGAATCTTCTCTCCATATCTTCATTGGATTCAAAAGGTATGAGGGTTTCATTTGTAGATGGCCAAGTCCTTATGTGGTCAAAGGGAAATGCTATAGATGATGCAACAGTAATTGGAGAGTAAGAGGGAGGCTTATACAAATTAAAGGGCCAACTAGAACAAGATTTGGTCCATGAATCAGTAGAACCAAGTGAACTTTGGCATATAAGGTTTGCACATGTGCACTATAGGGCACTACCACTTGCAAGCAAAGTTGTTGAAGGTCTTCCAGAAATATAGGCAAAGCATGAAGGCGTTTGCAAAGGATGTGCGAAGGGAAAGAACACAAAGAAGACATTTCCAAGTAGCGAGAGCAAGGAAAAAGGAAACTTGGAAATTATTCACTCCGATGTATGCGGTCCAATGTCATCCAGTTCATTAAGTGGGTATGTATATTATGTTTCTTTCATTGATGATTTTTCTAGGAAACCATGGATACATTTCTTGAAAAGCAAGGATGAAGTATTTAGTAAGTTCAAGGAATTCAAATATTTGATCAAGAACCACACATAGAAGAAAATAAAGACCTTTTGATCAGACAATGGTGAAGAATTCACATAAGATGAATTCAAGGAATCATGCACAGAGTCAGGGATTAAGAGGGAGTTGACCACTCCATATAATACACAACAGAATGGGGTTGCAGAAAGAAAGAATAGAATGATTATGGAAGTAGAAAGGACAATGCTTCATGATCAATATATTCCTGTGCATATATGGGTAGAAGCTGCTAGGACAACTGTGTATGTACAGAATCGCACTCCGCATAGAGTACTTGATAACAAGACACTAGAAGAAGTCTTCTTTGGAAAGAAACCAGAAGTCAACCATCTTAGAATATTTGGCTATCTGGTGTACATACACATTTCGAAAGAAAAGAAGAAGAAGTTATATCCTTCAGGAAAGAAGGGTATATTTGTGGGATTTAGTGAAAGCTCGAAGGATTACATAATATATTTCCTAGGATTCAAGAAGATCAACATCAGTAGGGACGTGACATTTGACGAAGACTCAACTTACAACAAATCCAGAAAGAGACTTGTTGAAGACCTTGAAGAAACAAAAGTACCTAGGATCCGAGATACAACGATGAATGAAGGAACTCTAGAAGAATATCAAGAAATGGAAGAACCTCAGGAACCTATAGATCCACCCAGTGAGAAGAATTCTTACAAAAGGAAACCAACATGGGTACGAGAGGCTATCTTAGGTGCAGATAGATATGGCACTCTAGAAGAAATGTAGAGACAAATGAAGAGAACTAGGTCCTACTCCAGTTATGTAACCCTTCTGTGTGACATCATCGATAAAGAACCTTCCAACTATGAAGAAGAAGTGACAGAAAATAAATAATGGAAGGATGCTATGATCGAGGAGTACAGTTGATGATGAAAAATGATGTTTGGGATGTGGTCCCGTGACTAGAAGGGAAGTCTGTTGTGACTTCCAAGTGGATCTACAAGATCAAGCATGCTGCAGATGGAAACATAGAGAAATATAAAGCAAGATTTGTGGCACGTGGCTTCTCCCAAAAGGAAGGGATAGATTATGAAGAAACTTTTTCACCTGTAGCCAGATACACTTCCATCAGATCAATACTTTCTCTGGCTGTAGTGATGAAATGGAAGATACACCAAATGGATGTCAAGACCGCGTTCTTGAATGGTGTAGTGGAAGAGGAAGTGTATGTGGAGCATCCACTCGAATTTGAGACACATGATAGGGAGACTCATGTGTGCAAATTGAAGAAGGCCCTGTACGGTTTGAAACATGCACCCAACATGTGGTGCGATAGGATTGATAGCTTACTAACTAGCTTGGGCTTTACCAAGAGTAAAGCGGATTCCAACCTTTACTACAAGGTTGAGGAAGGGAACCTAGTGATACTCCTACTACATGTAGATGACCTGTTTGTGACAGGTGAGGAAGGATTGATTGATGACACAAAGAGGAAGCTTGCTGCCGAGTTCGAGATGAAGGACTTAGGTATGATGCACTACTTTCTAGGCATGGAGGTGTGGCAAAATGTGGATGGAATCTCCCTTGGATAAGGGAAGTATGCAATGGAGATCCTGAAGAGGTTTGGGATGATGGACTCCAAGGCCATGGCCACACCTATGGCATAGAACCTGAAGCTATTGAGTGATGCTTCATTAGAGTCGGTTGATGCCACGATGTATCATCAGATGATTGGGTCCTTGATGTACCCGACGAACACAAGACCATATATTTTCTTTGCTGTGAACACATTGAGCCAGTTCCTGATATATCCGAGACATGTTCACCTAATTGTTACAAAGCATATTCTGAGGTACCTGAAGGGTACAGTTGAATATGGGCTCAAGTATGAGGCAAATCAGAAGATTAACCTGGAGGGTTATGTGGATTCGGATTTGGCAGGTAGTGCCATTGATAGGAAGACCACTTCGAGGTGTTGCTTCAGTATGGGATCCGATGTGATCTCTTGGTTTAGCAGGAAGCAATCATGCGTGGCAGTGAGTACAACCAAATTAGAGTATGTTACAGCTTGTTTGGCTAGTTGTGAGGCAGTGTGGCTGAGGAAGCTACTATCGGGCCTGTTTGATCTCCAGTTGGATGTTACTTGTGTATATTGTGACAACCAGAGTTGTGTGAAGCTGTCAGAGAACTTGGTGTTCCATGACAAGTCGAAGAATATCGAGATCAAGTATCACTATATCAGGGATATGGTTCAGAGAGGAGCAGTGAAGCTCTAGTATGTTGCGACGAATGAGTAGATAGCTGATATGTTGACCAAGCCATTATCTAGAGTGAAGCTTGAGTACTTCAGAGAGAAGCTTGGTGTTTGTCAGATCGAGGTTCCCTCCAAAGGGAAGTGATAAGTTCGGAAGACGCAGATACACAGAGCCTTTTCAACATGGTGGCAGGCCGGGCCTCCCATGGTGAGATGTAAGTTAAAATCCTTTTTGACATGGTGGAAGGTTGGGCCTCCCATCGTCGGATTTAAGTGCAGAGTCTTTCTAATATGGTGGCAGGCTAGGCCTCCCATAGTTGGATGTAAGTGCAGAGCCTTTTCGACATGGTGACAGGCTGTGCCTCCCATGGTTGGATGTAAGTGCAGAGCCTTTTTGACATGGTGGCAGGCTGGGCTTCCTATGATCGGATGTAAGTGCAGAGCCTTTCCGACATGGTGGCAGGATGGGTCTCCCATGGTCGGATGTAAGTGTAGATCCTTTCTGACATGGTGGTAGGCTGGGCCTCCCATGGTCGGATGATGAGACCTACATCTAGCATGAAAAAGGGTTGGCACTATAGATGAAGACCTACATGGAGGCTAGGCCAAAATCCAACATGAAAAAGGGCTGGCTCTGTAGAACTTTCTCTGACGAGTAGATTTGAGAGAGAGCACCATTTTCTTGAGATAACGACATTAATGATGATGATGATCCAACTTTGATGATGATCCAGTAATGAAGACTTGTGCTGATGAATTGTGTTAAGAGAATACCTTCCTAGTTAAGAGGGAGTGTTGGTGTATTTGTAAATTCAGAATGTATTCACTTGTATATTTCTTATTGTATTTCATTATATCCCGATGAAGATGTTTGTTCCTTCGATCGGGAGATTTATTAATATAATAAAGTCATGTAAAGTCATTGAGGTTAACCCTCTGTTGTAAGTCGGGGCAATAGACCCCACGGTTGAGTTGTATTAGGGTTATTAAACTCTCCTAGAGAAGCCAACCCTGTAGAGTAAATGTCAAGTGGAAAACAAGTATAAATAGAGAGTGAGACTCTCTATTTGAAACAAACACTCACTCAATAGTAGCGCAAGAGTGAGAGAGGAGTAGCTCGCACAAGTGAGAGAGAGAACAACTATCGGAGATCATCTTTGTATCTTTGGGTTTTACTTTTCTTATTGGTGCTCATTCTATCTCTGAGGAAGTTGCGGGGTTTTCTCCTTTATGGTTTCCCCGAGGAAAAATATTTGTGTCTCTTGTCTCTTGTGATTATTGCTGTGCATGTTATTCTCTTGGATAAGATCCTAGATCATATTGATTAAATGATAAAAATCTAACAAAACTAATGTCATGATATCAACCATAAGATCCTAGTACAAGCATCTGTCCCTAATAAGACTTGATCAAGGTCCTAGCTTGGTACAACACAAGCTCTATAAATTAACATAATAAGTTATTGAACTTAATACAACATAAGTTCTATATTTGACACAATAAGTGTCATGGAGAGGATATGAATCTAATTACAACATAGATTCCAGACTTGATTACAACACAAGTCTCATCGGAATGACTCCCGAAGCCGTACTCTCAACAACTTTCACTCTCATTATTCAAAGCTGAATATTGGAAATTGGAGGATATAATGCTTCTATAACCTGTTACACTATACCGTACTACCTTGTGGATTCTGCTTTTGGAATTTTTAAGTAACCCCATTGGCATGGATGGCCTCCTCCAAAACTGCTCAATTCTCTGAATCTCCCATGAAAGTGTTGTTGCATTAAACTAATCGAGGGATTGGACTCTGGATTTCAAGTATGTATCAATATTCCCTACTCTTAATTTATATTGGAGAAAGCATAAAATATATCGTGCATGATGCATCTATCGTAGACTTGGGCGGCGGGCCTTTGTTGGAGACTGGAGTTACACCATATCCCGATAGTCAGGTTTTTGTTAGTATATTGGGTTCCTTTTTAAAATTAACCTTTCGTCTAGTTGGAAAATGAAACTCGACTATCTGGTTTGAAAATGAAACCCATGAGTCTTGGACTCGTATTGGAGATCTAGGTCTTATGTAATTTTGTGAAGGGATATTTTTTATTATTGAGACTTTTTCCTCCCATTGCCTGAAAGGAACATGTCATTCTCATAAACTTGTACCATTGAAACTGAATCCAGTTATGTTCAACCGTTGTCACAATAAATTGCTTGCAGGTCACATTGGCATATCAAGTGGCATTTTTCCACTTGAGCTACAGAGACAGAGTCTCTTGCCTGGTGGGTTTGGGATTAGACATTTGAGATCCTCAACCTTCTCTAGGCAATGACGCTCTCTCTAGAACTGTATCTTTATGGAAAACTTCTTAGAGCCTTAGGGGTCCTTGGTAGGGTGTGTACTTATTGCACTTCATATTGCAGGGTTTAAGATAGGAAAGGCTTGGGTTTGAGATGAAGAAACACTGCTAGAGGGCCCCTCTTCTTGTTGGTGGTGGATATTGAAGTACATAGAAATAGGCATTGAGGTAGTAGACAAATGGCAACCTGATACGTGCCTAAATGCCAATATTGCAATGTTTGAATTTAGAATTTAAGAACTATGCCATAGGCCCAGAATGTAAAACAAGTGAAATTCCATAACTCCTAGCACCTACATTTGTTAGGGAGTCCTAGGCCTAGAAGTTCCCTCGCCATTGAAAATATGAAAACAATGAGAGGATCATGATGAAAAGAGTGTCATGAAATCATGGGCGGAGACAAAGATCGATATCCACAAACAAATTTCAATGGTTTCAAGGAAAGGTCATGGTCAAATCCTTACTAAGTGCTTAAACTGAAGTAACAATGCATTTTATATAAAACAATAAATTTAGATTTTGCATGGAATGTTTAGGGGATTGAAATATGATAGTGCATAGAATTCATGGATCAAAATATGCCAAATTGTTCCCACTTCCAGGTGCAAGTTAGCAATATAAGGCCGTCAGCTTCATTTTCAATTTTTTTAAGTGTCATAAATTTAATTGAAATGCAATATTTTTTTAGCACATTTTTTTTATGAAGTGTACAATCAATTTGTTACTGTCATTTGAAATGTGATTTTTTTAGAAATCCTTCATCATAGAAGGGAAGCATGAATATATAACCTTGTATATGAAATTAAGACCAACCCTTCAAATTCGAGCCCTAATGAATTGTTGAAATGATATGACTTACTATTATGATCAATCGATGCTATGAGTACATTGTCACATGGTCATTGTAGATCTCATCATCTCATATCTCATATTTTATACATTTATTATATACTTGTCCTTTATGGATTATAACTTATTGTCATGCTTAAATTTGATATTAAGCTATTAAATGGTTGTTTATATTCAGGAAATGAATATTGTTCATCTCACTTTCCATATTTCCACTAACTATTCACGTGATCTAAAGATCACCGCCGAACTACTGAGCTCATCATCGCAATAGTCAACCTCATACATCCTTGATCCATGACTTTAAAAGAACCCTTGGAAAAAAAACATGGGATGTGGTTATATAACAATAAGGCTCAAGAGGCATGCGGGAACCTTAGTCGTCTCCACCATTTGAAAACCGCCCATGACTGTAAAAGGTTAGTCAATATCCGTTCTTGAGTTGGAGAAGGGGGAGTGAAGTTTCTATGTACAAGGAACGTGAGACAAAGATGACAACGACTAGTTTTATGTAGGGTAGATTTGAGTTAAATAGATCTCTATAGAGAGAGAGGACCCACGTTCTCTTGCCAACATATCTCTTGCCAAAGACTATTTCTTTGTATACTAGAACTGAGCCAAACAAATCTTTGGAAAGTGACATGACCCATCTCGTATAAACCCTAAATGGAGCTTTCCAAAGTGAGAGGACCTGCATTCTCCTGCCAATGGATCTCTTGCCAACACCCAGTTCTCCATTAGCTATAACTAAGCCAAACGAATTTCTAGAGAGTGGGAGGACCCAGCTTATGTAAACCCTAAATGGATCTCTCACTATTGGTAAGTCTTAACTCTTTGTTATAGTTTGCAAACATTTCTCTTGTTAGGTCTCCTTTTCTCCAAAAATAATAAATATAATTTTTTTATTTACAAATAAAATTATCTTTAAATTTGATTTTTTTTAGAAAAATCAAAATATATCTTATTATGCTATATACAAACTCAATAACTATCTAGCTCACCGAGTCAACTATTTTGATATATACAAACTTCTTGTAGTTTGTTCTTTCCTCTAGTTTCTCCCATAAAAATGAGTCTACACAATACAAATTTCTTATAGTGCCCAAGAACTTATAAAAATAAAACATTTCAAAAATTACATACAATTAGTACTTTTCAAAATGTAAAAATATTTGCATAGAGAAGTGTCATTTAAGTCCCATTTAAGTTTATTTATTTATATATAGGAAAGAGAATGCCCTCCCTAAATTAAGGTTAAGTAAAATACCCTCTTGAAATGACTAGGCCTTTTTAGATAACTTATATACTTATGAATTAAATTCACAATATACAGGTGTGAATGAGATCATATCAATTTTTGGTGTAACCTCTAGTACCAGATTCATAGTCGCAAGTAGCCCCACGTTACTTATGCAATAATGATGCTTTGCCCCATATATATATATATAAAATTAATTGCTTGAATTTTCATTTTGTAATTAATTTATTAATTTATTATAATTATGTCATTTTTAAAAGGTAAATATTATGTGGCAAGCAACGTTTTTATACATGTTGTTGGAAGGTATATAACAATCGTTTATGAGTAAAAAAGCTTTGACTTGAATTAGTTTACCATTTAATCCTAAGATTTATGTAAGGTTTGTAAAATTGATTTATGAAATTTAATATTCAAAAAAATTAAAATATACTTTTCAATTTTTTACAATATAATCTCTTGTTTTGTAATTGGTTTATTGTATGATTTGAGTATTTTTATCTGCTTTAAAATAAAATTGTTAGATAGGTGTAGGAAGGTTTATCTTTGACCTTAGAGGAAAAGAAGTGGTTACGTATGCGTGTGGCCTTGGCATATGTTCCAATAATTTGGCTAAACGATATGCAATTTACTTTGGATTGAGACATGATGTCACAAATGGCATAAGATCTCTTATTAGAATGAGTGATTATCTCATAATTATATCTTAGGAAAGGATCCAAATGAACTTGGTGGATTCGATTGGAGATCATATTCATTTAAGAATTATCCGTTTGCTTTCTCGTCTCTCTTCCTACCAGCTCCTTCATGTTCGAAGGGAACATAATGTTCAAGATGATGTTTTGGATAATCTAGCCACTAGCTTGGAAAAAGGGAATATTATTGAAAACGGGGTTCATCAATTTGGTTATCTACCTTAATTTCATGTTTATGTTGGGATCCTAGTATTCCACCTAAAGGTTGATAATCCAAATACCCATTACTCTTGATGTGATTGTTGTCATGCTTATGTACAGATGTTGGATGGTGACTTTGTTGGGTGTAAATGACTCCTGGGATTGCATGCTTAGGGAAGCTGGATGCAATTTTGTTTGTGGTAAAAAGAATCTCTTTAGCTATCATTCTCATTGTAATGCCCCTGTTTTGACCCCGTTTGCATTAAAAGGTACATGATGTATATATTGTAATAAATCGTGGTGTGGAGCTAAAGGCAAAAGCCCCACCATCGATTCGGTTGTGTTATGTTTTGGCAATAGGGATCGTTGCCGATGGTATATTGTGCTATCCGACACATTACAATTTTGGCATCATGTAAATATGCACATCAATTAAAATAAACATATAGCTAGCTACGATGATGCAACATTAAATGAAAAGGGCATGATTCCCAAGGTTGGGGGGGGGGGGTTGTCCAACCCGTGGGGGGTCATTGGGAGTTTTCCATGTGTCGGCCACCCATTTAAAAATTCTGTTGTCTATTAGTTGGGAGGAGTTATGGCGGGGAAGTGGTGGGTGACAGGACTACCAGTCCTTGCCCCAGGCACACTCCACCAGCTGGCTCACTCACTCACGCTGGGGCAGGGGAACAGAATCGATTCCCATTCTCCCCCCTCTCCCACGAGGGGGGGGTTCTCGTCACGCGCAAGCAGGAGATCTCCGTGGTTACCCTCACGCAGGCAGTCGGGCGGTTCCCCACTTTTGGGATGACTGTGGTCTGTTTAGGTTTTTTCGTCATCGCTTTGTTCTTCCTCCCACAGTGAGTCGTCCTGTTCACTCTCCTAACGATTTCCCCATCGTTTTGCTAAATCCCCACGCACAGGCTGGAAATGGGATGGTTTCCCTCACGCAGGAGTTGGGGACTGTGATCTCACGCAGTGAGCTGGAAGGTGGCCTGAGAGGCATGATTCTGCTGTGTGTATGCTTTCCTTGTCAATGTTGGGAATCCTTCTTCTCCCCATTTGCGGTGTGTAAGTTCATGCTTGTTCTCCTTATCGATTGTGGTCTGCGTTTATGTTTTTCCTTTGTCCAAGATTGAGAATCGAACTTCTCCCCTATTTTGGGACTGTGTAATGTTGCCATCGTTCTCATTGTGAGTTTGGGGCTGTTGTCTTCCCTTGGTTTTGGGTTGCTTCTTGGTTGCTGAGGTTGCAAACATCTTTTGGGATTGTTGTTGAATTATTTTGGCCACGCTAGGGCCAAGAACAACTCTGAAGTGTTGTTTGACCTGAACTGTGTTTCACCTTTTTGTTTGGGGTTGTCACCCTGTTATCTTTACCTTCTTCACAGAGCTGTGAACTGTTTGTTTTACTGCGGCATGCAGTGGTTGGTCTTTGGACTGTTGAGAGTAGGATTAGAGGCTGGGTGTGCCTTAGAAAATTGGTGTTTGGAGCCACTCAGATAGAGTTAGACTGCTGGATTTATTCTGCACAACCCTTGAAGAGTATTGGAAAGGGAAGTCAGGGCTTGAGGGACTATGAAGCAGAGAAAGGACTGATTCTTGGTGTCGGGTGTGTGGATGTCTTAAAAGTCAGGTTAACTTTGGTGTAGGCTTCCTTAGCTCTCCATTGAGGCCACCCGCTTAGCATTTAGCCTTTCCTAGCTCCTTGACGGCCTGATATACCCTACTATGTGGGCTTGGATGATTTGTGTACCTTGGCTATGTGTAAGCCTGCTTTGACCCTTATTCCTTGAGGAATCATGCCCAGCTCGGAGGTGGCAGTGTTGCTGAGAGATTGATGAGCACGTTGGCCTATGGTTGGGTGGGACATTGCAGCGACGAATCCTGTTTAAGATAAGTATTCTTGACTATTTTGTCTCTACATTTATATTACTGATTAATGAATATAATGAACATGTGGCATGCTTGATTGAATGTATGTTTGCTTCCGCTATGTATATGAAGGATTATGCATCTTAGTATGTTTTATATTTTAAGAATTTTATTCCAGCATTTTATGTATGTTCATGTTCATGGGGCTAGTTTCTCGGAGGTTTATGTTTGGTGTTTAGTAGCGTCCTCTTTGCCGGTCAGAGGGTTGGGGACGTTATAGTATGGTATCAGAGCACTGGTTGCAGCATGGGCCTGAATGGGCCATGAAAGATTAGATAGCAGAAGAAGGTCACCTTCTGCCCAGCAAAGATCAGAGAACTTCCACAAAAAAAACTTCCTTAGTGCTGGAACCATCGGCCCATCGGGAGACTAAGTGTGAAGCTCTTCCGATGTAGCGACTCACCTAGTCTAAAGGTCACCCGACAAGGGACAAACAACCTTGGTTTCATAAAATTTTCTAAGTGTTTGGTCGTCTGCACATCGAAAACCTTAGACAGATGGATCTCCAATGCAGAACCCGACAGCGAAATTAGTTGGACAAATCGGTGACGATTAGTTGATCGTGTCGCCGATGCTTAGCTGATTGAACGTCATCGTTGCAGATGGCTAGAGGACTGTCCTTCTGACGGATAGAGCCTCCGACCACCGATGCCGTAGAGGGAAGACATTTCGGCAGCCGACATAGCTGGAAGTTTTTGAAATTTTTCTCTAAGTAACGAAATCATTGGCCATCGGAAGACATTAGTGGTTCATGCGCCCTTCGTTGCGGAAGCCTAGAGCACTAGTCTTCCGACGAGGAAAAGTTATGACTGCTGATGCCGATGTGCTTTAGTTCACCGATCGAAAAAGAATAGTTGATTTGATTGGCGATGGACAGGAAATGGTTGAGCCGATGAAGCGGCGAAAGAAGGTAAAGAGAAAGATTTTTGAATTTTTTTTCTAAGTCCGACCATCGACGATTAGCGGAAGATAGTTGTTTCCATCGCCGATGGTTGGACGAGGGAACTGCCGATGAGCTACATCGAAAACATTTAGCTGATTGCGCACCCGCCATTGCGGAAGCCTAAGACACTACCCACCCGACGGATAGTTGATCCGATGGCCGATGCGGCGGGAAGACGAAGGAGGAAATTTTCAAAAAATTTCTAAGTGTTGACCTCATCGGCCATTGGGAAATGTTAATTGTCCAGGTCGTCGATGAACATCGGAAGGAATTAGTGGTTCAAGCGCCTCCATTGCGGAATCCTAGTGCAATAATCCTCTGATGGATACAGGTTTCGCTTACCGATGTCGTGATGGTTGTGTCGTCGATCGGAGGAGAATAGTCATTGTCATCGCCGATGAATAGCAGATGGAAGAGCCGATGCGGCGGAAGACAAGGCAGGAAGAAAATTCAAAATTTTCTCTAAGGCACGAGATCATCGACCATCGGGAAATGTTAGTGGATTGGATCACCGATCAAAAAAGGTTCAATGAAGGTGGACCATAGTTGCAGCTGCTTAGTCAACTATTTCGCCAATGCATTAGTCTTCCACTCGCCGATGCCAAGGTGTTAGAGTGAATTATGGTTCCGATAACTACGGTGGCGTTTAGTGCTCGGGAGTGCTGACATTGCGGAAGTATGGGGGTTTAATCCACCGATACCAACCCATCCGATGCGTAGGGCACCCAACTATCGACGCAGCGGTTAGCCTATGCTATCGTCGATGAAATTCAGAACGATAAATGACTAAGGACCCGATATGGCGGACAAAATTAAACAAATGGGTCGTCGATAAGACTCGGGATAATAGACCACTGCAGGCCCGATACGGTGGAAGGAAATAGATGAGCAACTCACTGATGTAGATCGGAAGCCTAGTCGGTTCGCCCGTGGAAACTACAGAAAGATCACTTTCTGCTGTTGTGGTTGTTCAAGGGACTGTGCACCCGATGAACAGTCAGTTTTCTCGCCTATTCAGATCGGAATTTTAGTCATTTTTCCCGCTGAAACACCGGAAATAAATAAGCAAACAGACCGTCGACGAGCTAGATGTTCTAATCACCAAAACGTCGAAAAATTAGTTGGGACGAGACTCGATTTTGACAAAGGAAAATTTTGGGTTTTTCTAGTGAAAGTTCCAGCGAATCTTAGCTGGTGTTCAATGAAGAATTTCTCATTGGATTTTCGGCAGTTTCAGGACTGAAAAGGAAGAAAACCCTAGGTGACTGAAGTTGGTATTCCTGACCAAAATTTAGTGGTGTGTCTTGCCATCATTTTTGAAATGATGTGGTTTTCACACCCGAGGTCAGAATGAAGCATGTGGATAAGCGTTGGAAAGCTTATCCAGCAAGGAACAAGGGAGAGTCACCAGAATTTGAGTGTGGAGTAGCAAAGTGCTAGTGATTGCTTGAAAGAGAAATGTGCTGCTGTCAGAATGGACAAATCCGGGAATTGCATGCCTAGAGGTAGCAAGACCATGAAGTCAAACCAGCTGTTGTGTGGAAAAGGAGTTCCATGCAGGGATGAGGGACTTGAAAATGGAAATTTCCTTAAACCCTGTCTTGCTAATTATAATTACATTTATAAGTTTCATACATGAAATGTATGATGATATGCCTTGCATGCATAGGATATTACATGTTGGTAATATTAGTAAGAATTATACATGTATAATGAACCACTAATGGTAGTTATTGCATTGATGCTGGCATTAGTGGAAAAACCAACGACAACATGGACATGGCTGAATATGTTGCTGATGTTGACAAATGTGACTAGCAACCCTATGGAGAAAGGGATAATACAACAAGTCCAGAATCATAAGTTGGTGAGTAAATTCTGCAAACTCCTACAAAGGATCAACCAAACTGGTATGTCAAGGGTGTAAGTAGGGCCCATGAAGGTAAGAGTTTAATTATGACAACTGCATGGAGTGGTAAAAATAAGAGGTCTCATACCATGTGGGTATTTGAATTTTATACTGCATTCATATAGAAATGTGTCATGCCTGTATTATGTGTTGTTATGAGCCTTAGTAGCCCAAAGAAAGTAAGTACTGATGGTCTTGATTATAGAAATGCATCCTATATGAAGTAGTCATGGTTAGGCCATGCATGGTATGATTGAATGCATCGTATTCTGGAATCAATGCAAGGTAGCATTGAGTGGATATGCATTAAAAGGTTTCATAAATCTTGTGGTTATGCATTGAACAGATGCATATGAAAAGTATGAGTAGATGTTATGATGCAATGCATGAATGCATAGAGATAGTGTATGTGTCATTATGAATAAATAATGACTGAAATGATGAATTGATGACAATTCTGGAACCATTTCAAGGGCTGATGTGAATGCAGGATAGTAAGTGCATGAAGAGGGTAGTCATGATCAATTGGCTGCCAGAAATGCTCTATGGAAGGGCAAGGTGGTATAATGATATGCTTGTGAAGTAAGGAGTATATAAACAATTCATTTAAATTGCATAAATGATGCAACTATACCTTGCAAATGTTAGTATGAAAATTATTGCATGAAGTAAATGAGTTTTGGTAATATTGATGTGATTAACAGCTGGAAGTATTTGAATTTTATAAATTCTAAAAATGCTTCAGTGCTTGTTGCAGCAATGAAAAAGTTATATGCATCAAGACTTACTAAGTGTTTGGCTGACTGAGGTTCAGGTTTCAGGTAGATTGTTGGGGCATGGAAAAGTGGGTAAGACCATGACAAAGGCCGAAATCTACCATGTGAAAGAGCCAAACCTCATGAGAAGAGTCTCATGGCTGTGAAACTAGTTTATATGCATAATGAGTTGTAAATTTGAATTTGTGAATTTCTAATTTAAGAAATTGTTGACAACTACTAATCACTATTGGCTTGCATAATATTGTGTCAAGAGGATGCACTGCAAGTGGGTATTCATGTTATGCTAGTAAGCATAAAATTATAATGGGCATAGTGGTGCTGCTTACAAGAGACCCACAATTGAGGATCACCTCATTGCCAAGTAAACCAATTTCTGTAGTAGACAGAATTGCAAATTCCTATTGAATTTAATTACTAATGTCATTGCTTGGTTATGGATCAATCAATTTGGATTGTATTATCAGATAATGATTGACTGTTTGGATATTTGATGAATGTGCCAGGGGTACACACTGTAGGAAGATCATGTGTGATGGCCTGCAGGAGCCAAACTTCATGGGAAGGTCTTCCCTTATCTTGGAAATGGGTTTCAGGTGAAACTCCATTGGACATTTTGGAAATGTCTCATATGCACTACATGTTTGGTAAGCCACATGAGTGAGATGGTATAGATTATGTCGGTAAGACATGTGTGGATATGAAATGTAAAAAGGAATTGGGATGGAAAACCGAGGGACTGTCAACTCAGAGAAGGGAGCCCCCATTCCTCCTCAACGAAGGAATACTGCCTCGACAAATGGATAATTGTTCTATAACCATAGCTAAGAATATGCATGTCAAATTGTTGAATTCAATATGCAGAACATGTTTCGATTTTATTTCCATTGTGGCAGATTGCTTGAGTATGAATAGGGCCTACATGGCACACATCGGAAAAGGGTGCACACTTTTCCGATGTCGAATCATAGAAGGTTTTTTCAATATTGATTACACCCTAGGGAGTGGACGCACTCCTAGTGTCTCAATACTTGATAATGAATGATATGAAATGGGATTACAGTTTTAGAACAGTAACGCTGATGAATATGCTTATATTGCTTATGTTGACAGGCTAAACAAATGTAGTCTGGTGTTGTACACTAAGTGGACAATGGCTTGAGCTCATCCTACCTTCTACAGAGAAGGAGACATTCCCGAGGGACTATCAACTCAGAGAAGGGAGTGGTCTCTCTAAAGAGCACAGAGAAGGAGACATTCCTGAGGGACAGTTAACTCAGAGAAGGGAGTGGTCTCTCTAAAGAGCATAGAGAAGGATACATTCCTGAGGGACTATCAACTCAGAGAAGGGAGTGGTCTCTTGTGTGATATGGGGTAGTGGAATTAGAGCTCACTACCGGAAATGAGACCTAGAAATGGTAATTTATTGTTGATATAAGTGCATGTGTTATTGTTGATGGCCCGATAAACCCAACGATGTTGGCTTGGCTGATGATTGGTTGTTGATATAAGTGCAGGCGATTTGTTGATGGTCTAATAAACCCAACTAAAGGTTGGCTTGACTATGCCTGACATATGTATAAAAGGATGTTGTGAAGCAGCCTGCGTGCTGGTCTAACATCCAAGTCCATAGACGATCCCAAGGCTTGCAAAGCGAAGCAGGATCCTGTGGACAACGAGGAAATGCACAATACAGATAAGTATTGGATTATTTTGCAATTCTTTCTTATCAATATGCATGTGTATATGATTTGGTTATGATGTTTTAAGCTCTTGTTAAGAGATAAAAACTGATGAGAATAAACTAAACATGTGAATTTATTGAATGTCTGAATATAGGTATCGCTGCCTTGATGAGACTTGGACCATCATGCCAATTGGGCAATTAATTGACTGATATTAATGCCCATATTATGCTTGGTCTAACAGAATTTCAATGATGCATTTCATAGGTGAAAAAGGTGAAATCCAGGGGTGTACATTGATCATGGAAGCAAACCAAAAGTTGCTGGATTTGGTTGGAAGTCTCTTTCAAACGATTGCTAGGACCCAAGAGAATCTTGGAGAGATGCTCAAGATACAGAAAAGGCAGAATGAGATGAACCACTAGATTTTGCAAGACTCTATTGGTTTGCAAAAGGAGGTAAAAAGCCTTCTGGGAGCAATCCGTATAGGTAAGGAAGGTGGATCAATGATGGGACATTCGTCCAAGCGATCCGTTAAGAAACGGTCCAGGCATGAAGACTCAAAGGAAATTGAGCAGGTAAAGATGAAGCAGCCAGCAAAATGTTGGAAATACGGAGGACATCATTTACGCTGGGACTGCCCAACGAGGGAACATAAAGAGGGCAACAACCACAAAGTTCCTCGACTTGGGGATGAGCCAAAAGCTGAGAACCAATAGGAGAAGCTCGTGGAAGCCGAGGGGCTTGGTCCTAAAAGTTCAAGTAAATAATTGAACATGGGACAGATCTGCAAAATTTTGAAGTTTTGGATGTGCAAATTGTATATGTATTCCTATGTATTAGAACACCGAGGACATTGTTATTCCAAGGGGGAGGGGATTGTAATGCCCCAGTTTTGACCCTGTTTGCATTAAAAGGTACATGATGTATATATTGTAATAAATCGTGGTGTGGAGATAAAGGAAAAATCCCCACCATCGATTCAACTGTGTTATGTTTCGGCAATAGGGATCATTGCTGATGGCATATCGTGCTATCCGACACATTATAGTTTTGGCATCATGTAAATATGCACATCAATTAGAATAAACCTACAGCTAGCTATGACGATGCAACGTTAAATGAAAAAGGGCATGATTCCTAAGGTTAAGGGGGGGGGGGTTGTCCAACCCATGGGGGATCATTGGGAGTTTGGCATGTGTCGGCCACCCATTTAAAAATTCTGTTGTCTGTTAGTTGGGAGGAGTGATGGCGGGGAAATGGTGGGTGACAGGACTGCCAGTCCTTGCCCCACGCACACTCCACCAACTGGCTCACTCACTCATGCTGGGGCAGGGGAACAGATTCGATTCCCATTCTCCCCACTCTCCCATGAGGGAAGGTTCTCTTCACACGCAGGAAGGAGATCTCTGTGGTTACCCTCACACAGGCAGTCAGGTGGTTCCCCACTTTTGGGATGACTGTGGTCTGTTTAGGTTTTTTCCTCATCGCTTTGTTCTTCCTCCCATAGTGAGTCATCCCGTTCACTCTCCTCACGATTTCCCCATCTTTTTGCTGAATCCTCACGCACATGCTAGAAATGGGATGGTTTCCCTCATGCATAGACTGGAAATGGGATGGTTTCCCTCATGCATAGGTTGGAAATGGGATGGTTTCCCTCATGCAGGAGTTGGGGACTGTGATCTCACGCGTTGAGCTAGAAGGTGGCCTGAGAGGCATGATTCTGCTGTGTGTATGCTTTCCCTGTCAATGCTGGGAATTCGTCTTCTCCCCATATGCGGTGTGTAAGTTCATGCTTGTTCTCCTTATCAATTGTGGTTTGCGTTTATGTTTTTTCTTTGTCCAAGATTGAGAATCAGACTTATCCCCTATTTTGGGACTGTGTAACGTTGCCATCGTTCTCATTGTGAGTTTGGGGCTGTTGTCTTCCCCTGATTTTGGGTTGCTTCTTGGTTGCTGAGGTTGCAAACATATTTTGGGATTGTTGTTGAGTTGTTTTGGACAAACTAGGGCCAAGAACAACTTTGAAGGGTTGTTTGACCTGAACTGTGTTTCACCTTTTTGTTTGGGGTTGTCACCCTGTTATCTTTACCTTCTTCACCGAGCTGTGAACTGTTTGTTTTACTGCGGCATGCAGTGGTTGGTATTTGGACTATTAAGAGTAGGATTAGAGGCTGGGTATGCTTGAGAAAACTGGTGTTTGGAGCCACTCAAACAGAGTTAAATTGTTGGCTTTCTTCTCCACAACCCTTGAAGAGTATTGGAAAGGGAAGTTAGGGCCTGCGGGAATGTGAAGCAGAGAAAGGGCCGATTCCTGGTGTCGGGTGTGTGGATGTCTTAAAATTCAGGTTAAATTTGGTGTAGGCATCCTTAGCTCTCCATTAAGGCCACCAGCTTAGCATTTAGCCTTTCCTAGCTCCTTGAAGGCCTGATAAACCCTACTGTGTGGGATTGGATGATTTGTGTACCTTGGCTATGTGTAAGCCTGCTTTGACCCTTATTCCTTGAGGAATCATGCCCAGCTCCGGGGTGGCAGCATTGCTAAGAGATTGATGAGCAGGCTGGCCTGTGGTTGGGTGGAACGTTGCAGTGATGTAGCTGGTTGCAAGACGAATCTTGTTTAAGATAAGTATTCTTGACTATTTCGTCTCTACATTTATATTACTGATTAATGAATATAATGAACATGTGGCATGCTTGATTGAATGTATGTTTGCTTTCGCTATGTATATGAATGATTATGCATCTTAGTATGTTTTATATTTTAAGAATTTTATTCCAGCATTTTATGTATTTTCATTTTCATGGGGCTAGTTTCCCGGAGGTTTATGTTTGGTGTTTAGTAGCATCCTCTTCGCTGGTCAGAGGGTCGGGAACGTTACACTCATCTTCATGCTTAGAGTAACTTGAAAGAGAGACCTTTCTCTATGAATTTTAGTCCTGGAATGGTGGAGACCTATGTTAGGATTTTAGCCACCTTCTTTTGTCCAGTAAAGTGGCTCCTCTTGAGCATCAGTGCTGGTTTAAATGCTCGGGAGCACAATGATAATAGATTTGACTCGCTTTCTCAGTTTTGGAGGGATTTGGACATAATATCAATGTAGGTTAGGTGTTTAATTTTAACGGATGACTCTATTTATTTCCTTCTTATTTCTCAAATTGAGATTTTGGTTGTCCCGTTCTCCTTGTTCTCAATTTTAGCTTGGACTATTCGAAGAAAATATTTGGAGGTTGGAATTGTTCTTCCTTTGTAGGGAGGGTTTCATGTATTATTTTGTGCAGTAATTTGAACCTTGTATTTCCTCTGTTTGGTATATTGGTCCATCCTTGTGACAAGATTTTAAGTGTTTCTAGTTATTTTGAAAATTCTGGTTCAATCTCTTTAGCATCTAGACTTGTCCTTCATCTCTTTAAGATTTGGGAGGATAAGGTTCCTTAGAGTCTCCTCTATTCAATGTGGAATTTCAAGGCAAACATAATGGATGTTGAAAATATTTTAGATGAACTTTATGGAAGAATTGGTTCTTTGGAGGCCAATATTCATGATTTTTGGTTTTAGTTAAGAGGAATGTAGTCCAATATGGAAGGTATAATCTTGGTCATTCAATATATCTCTTCACATATTGAACGAATGTACACTTAGCTTAAAGGTTTTGAGCAGACGGTTCTTCATATCATTGATTATACCTCTAGGTTAGATGTTCATTTGGTTGGTTTTGACAGGGTTTTTCTTGAATGCAAAGATCAATTAAAATATATTGCAAACCCTATTTCGAAACATCGGGATTTGTGGAATGGAAAGGATTCCATGATTAGGGGGAATTAAAAAAGCAATAAATATGATGACTTTGTGAGGAGTTCTATATAAAAGAATATTGAATTTTTTTTGAAACCACGTTGTGAGATGAATTCCAACTCTAAGAATGAAAACACCCTTAAGGAAAGCTTACTTAGATATGAGGATACTCCTGAAAAAGTTAAGGTTACTCATGATGTGGAAATAAATGATTATCTTGAACAAAATAAATGATATAGGTCATGCTAGCTGAGATGATTTGATTGTCCACTAGGGTTTCTGTGACCTCCCACTCTGTTTAGGGCCAGGCCCTAAGCCATCTCTATTGATGGATCTCCCACATTCGGATCCAGACGGAAGTCATGTCCATCTTGAAGATTGTTTCAGATGAATCCTGGCATCACAACATCCTCCAAGCAACTCTCACACTTTAGATTCAAGGTTTTTAAAGAGGACTGAGGTACCTGATGTCAAACTCTCCTTAGTTGCTTCCAAATGCAAGGCAACCGCTCTTACTAAGAAAGGGCTTGTCGGTCTCTTTACCAGGCTTTAGCCTTCCCCTGTGCTATCGAATCAAGGTTAAGCAAAAACTAGAGACCACTTATTCAAGGAGAAGTGCATCAAATATTTTATGGCAGGCACTATTTCATCTTCCTGTTTGAAAAAAAAGAAGACTGTGACCTCATATTCAGAAACGAGCCTTATTTCATGGCACCTAGGGGCATGTACCTCAATAAATGGGATTTATCAATCAATCCTGAGAAATATATTCCTACTGCAGTCCTAGTTGGGGTGAAACTTCCACACCTCCCATTGCACTATTGGAATGACGAAGATCTTCGAGCGATAGGAAATACATCGGGAAATATATAGATAAATCAGAGTCCAAACCTCCAATGTTCTCCTATGCCAAGATTTGTGTTGAAGTTGACTTGGAGAAAGGACTCCTAGAGGTTATCAATCTCTTGATGGAAGGATGGAACCACTTGTAGACTATTGACTACGAGAAAATTCACTTTAAATGCAAAGTGTGCCATGAATATGGATATTTTGCAAAGTTTTCTTCGAAGAGAACCAAGAATGTGGTAGAGGAGCATCCAGGAGAAGAATGGAATGAGGTTAGTAGGAAAAAAGGTAACAAAGCAACCCATAATCATTTGCAATCCCTGACATGTACAGATACCAGGTCCTCACAAATGAGGATAATGAAGGGGAAACTACCATTGAAGCATAAGGAAAAGGACCCCGACAAATACCCAAAATGCGAAGCAACCATTGTTGAGTATGGCTATCAATGATGTCAAAGAATTTCATTAATGACAAAGGAAGTGATGATGTGGAATGTGTGATGAGGTTGGAAAGTCACATGTTGGTGTTATGGTACTATCATGAAGTCATTGTTGCAAACTGACATCATTCTGGAAAAGTATGGCAATTTGGTGAAATCCGCAAATTGACTAAATATGGGAAAATGAGTCAAACCTGCTCTAGGAAAATGCACGCTATAATTCACATGTTAAGGAAAATTCCCACCCTATCTTGTCAGGCTATAGATTGTTGAAGTAGGTACCTGACCATGGTATCAATTTGATTTAATAGTATTTGAGGAGAAAGTTACATGTCTTCCAAAATGGGGTTTTATGCAGTTTTATTGTTTTGTTGTTTTGAAAATTAGTAAAAATTGCTATAGGAAATGCACGCCATATATTAGGTATTGATGATAAAATTTATCTGATACTACCAATATGTAGCTTGTAGATGAGTGAATTTGACCATGGTATCAGTTCTCCTAATGAGTGCTTGATGAAAAAGTTACAGGTCTGCCAAAACAAGGTTTTAGGCTATTTTGTACAAGTTCAGTAAAATGCTTATAAAACTGTCTCCTATATGTGATGGATTAAATTATTCTAAAGGTACAATCCTCTAGATTGTTGATTGGTGCATTTAACCATATCATTAGTTTTTCCAAACATTATCTTAAGATAAATTTATAAGTTTTCCAAGTTGAGAAAAGTATGTTTGCATGTCTGAGTGTTAAAACACAAAAAGTCTGAGAGGCCATTTTGAAATTCCTGCCAGATGTTGTCTTTGTGCCAATAAATTCATCCAATGGCACAAATCTATTCTTTGGTGAACTATCCATCTAGTCATGGTATTAGTTCTCCATTTGATGATCACACATGTGAGATATAAACCCATGAAATTGAGAAAAAATATGGAAGGCAAGATAATTTAGGTGTTTCCAGAAAACTTCTTCATGCATAGTAAAATGAAGAAACCTATAACTGAAATGAAAATAAGAAGATGGAGGAGGTTGAATGTTTTATCTATTCTAAAGGGAGTATTTAGTTACAAATATGAATAATGCATACTTAATATTTGAAGAGTTATGATTAATAAGAAAATGAAGGATTGTATATAAACATAAATTTTGAGAAACATTTTATACAAAATTTAACATCATGGAGCAGAGATATCATTCATTAAACATAGATTATTATTATGATTAATAAATTAAATGACTATATAATAACATAGTTAATTAATGAAAGGACATGATAATGAAAAGTTGTGTTTGATGAAAGGGTATGATCTTCAAATGAAAAGAATCAAGTTTTCAAGAATGAAGATACATGTGTTAAAGGTATTTATAAACATAGTTTCGAAAGGAAGAAGGTGTCTCTAGAGTCAAGACAAATGTTGCATTAAGAGAAGTATATAAGTGTTTGTTGGGTGTTTGAAATAAAGATTTGAAGCAGAAACATAAGAAGACAAAGAAGAACATGTGTCTGTTGGTTTTAATATGAATATCTAAAGCATAATAGACACGGGAGAAAAAGAACAGAGCGTTTGTTATTTTTAATATGAATATCTGAACCAGGGAAGAGAGACTAGAGCAAAATAATACACTGTATTTTGTTTTTAATATGAATATCTGAAGTAGAGCAGAACCCAGAGAATAAAAAGAAGAACAATGCATTCGTTGAGTGATTAATATGAAGATTTGAAGCAGTAAATAGGCCATTGAAGGAAAAATTAGAACATAGTCTCTGTAGGGCTTGATACGAATATTAGTAGCAGAGGACAGAGAAACGAATATGTTATTGAAGTTATGAAAAACAAGATTAGGGATGTAGGGTGGTGCTAGGGCAGGATACAAGCCTAAAGGGGGTTGTATCCTCCTTCCAGTAGAAATTGGTAAATAAGGGTGTCGAAGCATCCTTTCAGTTGGAGTTGACAAAAAGAGGGGGTTGTAGCCTCTTTCAAGTAGTGGCTGGAAACTAGGGTGTTGTAGCATCCTTGTCTATTGTAGCATGCAAAAACTAGGGTGTTGGAGTCTCTAGCAAGTTTTTTCTTGCAAAAACAATTGTAAATACAATTTTGTAGTTATTGAAAGTGTTTGTGATTTTTTCAATTGGTATTTCACGATAAAAGTTGTGTTCTATGCATATTGTTGATCTTGTGTATTAATGAATAGGTTAAAAGTGGTTTTTATTGTTAAAATTTATCAATACTAATCCCCCCCCTCTCAGTATTGTCCAATATTCCAACAACCATAGCAGAAACTGGCCAGGAAGATGATTGCGTACAAACCATCAATATAATATAGAAGTAAGATCCAAGGCCTCAATAAGTTCTAGAAGATTGATCACAAGATCAAGGGAAAAGGCACAAATGCAAGACACATCCGAAAGCAAGGATGAAGAAATCGAGCCATGAGCAAAAAAAGGAAGGAAACCCAACAAGATTATAAGAGATTTGGAAACAACCAAGGAGAAGGCGGTTGGTAAACATACTAGTTTAGAAATTATGGTAAGAAATATCCAATCAGGGAAGCAATCCTCCAGAACCGCTGAAGAAAAGAAGGAGAAGCCTTCCCAAATGCACAAGAAATAATGAAGCTAGTATCCTGGAACTATCGAGGGTTGGGAGGAAGACAAAAGTTCGAAGCTATCAAAAGGTTCAAAATCACGGAAGCAAATTCAATCCTTGCTATCAAGGAGACCAAAATGCAAGAGGCAACTGCTTAAATCTAATGAACAAAACTTGGGATAGGGTGAAGGTAAATCTGTCAGCGCATCTGGAGCTTCAGGGGGGCTTCTCACATGGTGGGATAAATGACACTATAATATGCTCTTTGCCTTGGAAAATTCGAACTAAATTTTTGTAGAACTAGAAGACAACAATAACAAAGAAGTTTTTTGGGTTGGGAGCATTTATGGACCCACGAATCAATGAGGAAAAGAAGACTTTTGGAACACTCTGGAGAACCAAAGGCATGGGAAGATGCATCTTCCATGTATCATTGCAGGAGATTTTGATGTTATTATATCAGCTAAAGAAAGAAGAGGAGGATATAAAGTTCGGGACCCATACGACGAAATATTGGAAGACATCCTATCACTTTGGGGACTAATTGACATTAAACCGAAAAAAGGGAAATTCACATGGAGTAACAAAAGGATTGGCACGGGGCACATATCAACTAGACTGGATGACATCCTGGTAAGTTCCTCTTTCCTAAGTAAACCTCCTATCCCGGAGTCCAAATTATTGGCGTCTGATGTTTCTAATCACAAACCAATTTCCTTCTACCTTTCCTATATTGGAAATCTGGGGCCCCTCCCTTTCATATTCAATCCCTTATGGTTGGAATTGGAAGGTGCTCTAGATGTTATAAAAAATGCTTGGAAATATTTCATCCTAGGGTCCCCTAGCTATATCTGGGAGCAAAGGCTAAAAAAGGTCAAAATGGAGCTTGAAAAGTGGGTTTCCCAGAACTATTAAGATCTAGGGAAGGAAAAAAAAGAGCTCCTGGAAGACTTGGGAACTGTGTAGGATAAAATGGATGAAGATGTCATCACAAAGGATATTTTATACTAGGAAAAGGATTTAGATAGGAGAATCCAATCATTAGCAGGGAAGGAGGAAGACGATTGGCGTTTGCACTAAAGAAATCTATGGCTAAAAGGTGGGGACTTGAACACCAAATTATTCCATAATCAGTGCAAGGATCATTAAAGGATGAAAACTATAATGGAGCTAAGCAAGGACAATCACATCAAGTTAACTGATCAATAGGAAATCAAGAAAGAGATCAGAGGCTTCTTTGAGAAGATCTATATGTCAAATGAAGAGGGTACGTTGGAAGAGATGGAGGAGATGAGTACTAACATCCCCTCTCTAATAAAGAACAAAGATAACAAATCCCTATACCTACTCATATCAAAAGAATAGGTTAGAATGGTTGTTTGGTCCCTCAACCCAAACAAATCCCCCATACTTGATGGGTTCTCTATTAGCTTTTACAGAAGGTGTTGGCTTATCCTAAAAAGAGACCTGCTCAGAATGCTTATTTGGATGCAATCTAAAGAAAAAAAAAAGTGGTTCTACAAACTATACCTTTCTAGATATTATACCCAAGGACCCCAATCCCTCCTCCATTAAGCATTTCAGGCCCATCTCCCTCTGTAACTCTTCTTACAAAATCCTAGCTAAAGTTTACTCGGACAGGCTAAAAAAACTCGTCCCTGCCCTAATTTTTGCTAACCAAGGCGGGTTCATTTCCGACTGACAGATCAATGGCAATATCCTCTTGGTCCAAGAAGTAATTCATTCCGGCCAACAGAGACACGAAGCAGGTATGGCAATTAAACTGGTTTTAGAAAATGCTTTTAACATAATCAGGTATGAATACATCTATTTGGTTTTGGAAAAATATGGATTCTCCCCTAAGTTTGTCAAACTAATCAAAGCCTGCATCATCCTTCCTTGGATATCCCCTCTCGTGAATGGTAGAACTACTGATTTTTTTCCAACCTAAGTGTAGAATACGGTAAGGATGTCCTTTGTCTCCCTTCCTATACATCCTTATAGCAAGCTCACTGAGCAGAAGGATCAACAGATTCCAAATGGATGGAACCATTCTAGGAATCTCCTATGTCAAGGGATTCTAACCTATAAATAATGCTCAATTTGCTGACGATACTATTTTTTTGGGAAGTACTTTGCTTCAGATCACTAGAAGATTCACCTCTTCTCTTGATCTCTTTCTTCGTGCCTTTGGGAGTAAAGCTAACTTGGAAAAATGTTAGTTGTACAACTAGAATAATAATTCTAAAATACGGAGAGAGATCACTTAGGTCATGAAGATAAAATTCAGCTATGATTGGACATACTTTAAACACTTGGGGGTTCCCATAGCAAAGAAATCCACCAACTCTTCAATGTGGAGATTTGTTGTTCATAAAATAAAAAATAAGGTGCAATTGTGGTGGATGAGATGGCTCAACTTGGCTTGGAAAATAACCCTCATCAAATCCATTCTTGCCTCTTATCCCATATATACTAGTTCAATGGTCCTATATCCTAAAACTGTCATGAATAATATCAGTGTAGAAATTGGAAAATTCCTTAAAATCCACCAACGCTTCAATGTGGAGACCTATTGTTCAGAAAATAAAAAATAAGGTGCAGTTGTGGGGGATGAGATGTCTCAACTTGGCTGGGAAAACAACCCTAATCAAATCCATTCTTGCATATTATCCCATCTATACCAATTCAATGGTCCTATCTCCTAAGAATGTAATGAATAATCTCAGTGTAGAAATTGGAAAATTCCTTTGGCAGGGTGGGAAAACTCAAAGAAAAAATTTCCATTTGGTGAATTGGGATACAATAAAAGAAGACAAATCAAAAGGAGGTCTAGGTATTAAAGACTCATGGCAGATGAACAAATCCTTGGTAGCCAACTAGTCTAGAGATTAATTTCATGGGATAGGGATTGGTGTAAAGAATTCATCAGGAAAAAATACATTAAAAAATCCAGGTCAAGATGTCTTGATTGCAACTATGATGGAAAAGGAACTTCCAAATGGAATCTATATAAAAACTCTGTTGCTCTAATTAAATACACTCTTCATTGGATTCCTGGCAATGGTGGAAGTATTAAAATATGGATATATAAAATTTTGGGACATCCCCTGGTAACTTCTATCCCAAATCTTGAAGGTATCCATAGATGGATGCAAAAGAACAACTTATTGATGTTGTATGATATCTCAGTTTGGGATCGTTCCGGTGCTTAGAAACATTGGAAAACTTTACACCCAACTTAAAATTTAAAGCACATTGAGGCCTGGAAAATTGCATGTAACAATAGTAGGGATTCTCCCCAATAAGCGTTCCCAATTAGCTCATTTATTGTTTGGTATGGGGAATCCGTCTGGTTTGCGGTCTGGCTACCATAGGTCAAGTAACGGTTAAAGCTTGCTTTATCGGTTGCATCCCGGTCCACTGTTTAAGTGTATTTTTTAGTTTTATGTTTATGTATGATATGCAAGTGCCTAACTAAGTGTAGTCGATAGAGATAATGAAGAGTGTCACAATGTGATGTGCAGGTTCTTACCTCTCGTCTTACCTCTTTCGCTTCTAAATCAGAAACAGGAAAAAAAATTATACCAGTGCTAACTAAATCTATATAGCCTATCCCTAGGGAGCAATACTGTAATTAATAATGAGTAATGTACTGTATAACATGCATTTAGGATACTACAGATAGCTGTTCATATTTCAAAATACACGAATATAAGTAGACAGATAACCAAAGAGATAGCTCATTGTCAATTAAAACATTCATTACTCAGACATGATGTGGAAATTTCATAGAAATAATCAGGAAAACATTCACAACATGAAATAATTCGTGAGTTAGAATGATCTCACACTTCATAGAAACAAGCTGAAATAGAAGTAGTTCACATTCAACCAGTCTATGGAAAACATTTGAAACTCCACAGTGCTTTCTCCAGCCGAAAATATAAACTTTTTATTATAATATGAAATATTTCTTCTTACAATAACATTGCACAAAGATAGCTTGAAAAAAGATCCTATCTTCCATCTAACTTACCTATATTTATACAAACACCAAAACTCTTGAACTACCCTCTTTTCCCTTTGGGCTTCCCCTAACCTTTCCTTAACAAAAATTTGTCCTCTAGCGTATATACTTAGAAAAAGATAAATATAACATATTACATAATTAATCAATCGTTTGAAGTAGCACAACTAGGATGGCCCAGCTTGATCATTCATAGATTTATTCCATACATTTGCATCTGATGCTATATTTTCAAAACCAGAAGGCTCTAAAAATCTAATGGTGATTTCATGCTTAGCAACTAGAGCCTTATATTCGCCACCCTGGACAAAATTAGGCTAAGTTGGTCTTCCAACAAGTGACTGCTAACTTCTACATGTGCCACTACAGTTTTAAGCACCTTTTCATCCAATCCCTTGACTAGCTGAATAGTCTGTTCATCCTCCTGCCATCGTTCCTGCAATTACTTCAAAAAAATTTCATGATTGGGAAGCTCCTCTAACCTCCTTTTAGTAGAGGTCTGACACTGATTATAAGTTAGGAGAACTTTCCAATAGAATTCTGCACAAGCACTCTTCATCCTCCTAATTGTCTTTACTAGTTCTTATGCTGCTTTACTTGCGAATTCGATCAACTCATACTCTAGCTTTATCGTCTCTAGGTATTTAATAGGTATATCCATGGGAGGTTTGATATTTGTTTCTAACCATGTCATTCGTCCCTGTAGAGCCTCTATGATATCCTGTGTCCTGTCTAAGAAATAGAAAGCTGTATTTATAATTTCCTCCGATCTTATTTCTACCCGCTGAACCTTTAACCTCTCTTCCGCTATATGAAGCTGCATTTGATGAATCTTATACCTTAGTGTAAGAGAATGCTTCTTCAAAGGTTCAATATCTGCTTTCTACTCCATGGCTATCTTTAATGAGACTTCCATTGAAGTTTTTTTATTTTGCAAGGCTACTACCTGAGTCTCATACAGCTTAGCTTTCCCCTCCGTGGTATTCTTTTGCATTTCCAATTCTACCACCTTATCCTCTAACCATCCCTTCTCTTTATTCAACTCTTCAATTGACAATTTCAAATCATCTCTTTCTACCTCCAAAACATGATGTCTCTGCTGGAATCTCCCAAAATCTTCCAAGATGGCCTTAGACTCCTTCTCTATATTGCTTGTGGATATCACCAAAGCATCTTTATCTGATTGTAGAGTCTGTCACTCTACCTTCGATACCTCAATTTCACTAATCATATCTTCATATTTCCTCTTCAAATTACAACTTTCATTTCTGTCCTTTTTTAAGGTCTCTTTAAACTGTGTGACCTTCTAGGAGTGCTCGAGATCCATCATTATTCTAACCACATTATCTTCAGTAGCTAGGGCTATGGCTACACCAACCCTTTCCATTAATCATGGATCTTTGTTGGTACAATGAACCACTACTTTATTGGTCACCATCACTCCCCTCTTACCTCTAGTGTTCACCTTTTTCTCTGTTCTTTTAACAATCCTCTTTTTGACCTTGTCATAAAAAATAGTGTTTAAATCAGGCACTTCTTCTCCTTATGTGGGATTAAAAGGAATTAATTCAATTCCAGATATCGACAAAGGATTCTCTCCTTCTATACTACTAGATGGAACAACATGTTCTAATGGCTCAGCATAAGACTGAGTCTATCCTTGATCAATAGGGTCATGTTCCTCTTGTGCCTTTTGTCTCAATTCTTCAGCTGCTTTTTATGCTTTCCCTTTTTCTGTATCAGCAGTTTCTAATCTTATTCCCTCACTTTCTTTCTACCTTCTCTGTATTTATTCTTCTTCTTCTTCTTTTCTTTTCTTCTTCTATTTTCTCCTCAGTCTCTTTAGTTGCCTTTCTCTTTTCTTCTTCTTTAGCTTGCAACCGGTCTTCTGCTTCCTGTGCTAACCTATGAGCTTCTTGTTACCCGAAAATACACACCTCCTACGGACATGAGCTGGTTCCCTAGTCTGAATGGTTTAGATCTAGAACAAAACACAAACAAGGAATGCTATACCCTCCCTAGATCTGGTTAATCGCTTGAATGGAATGCCATGATGCTTCTCTCAAATGTTTTACTCACTATCCTCATAGAAGAACATGTAAAATATGGAAGAGAACAAAGAAAACATGATAGCATACAATATAATCAACTATATCTATGCTTGTGACCAAGGAATCAAGCAATATAAACACATGAAACAGTAAATATGGGAAAGAAAAGACATTCTTTATTAATAAATGATTAGAGAGACTACAACCTTCATGCCTTGGTGTTGAGAGTTCCTTCCAATGGCTCCTTGCCTCTAACTTCACCTTGCTTTCAAAGACTCAAGAATGATTTTGACAGAGTTTGGGTATGAAACACAATTCTTCCTCCTTTGTCCCATGGGGGATGAGCTAGTATTTGAAGGCATGGGAGGATAGGCATGGTTGAGGATATCATGGGTGAGGTGGATATTAGATCCTAAAAGGGAGGATCTCTAGCTCCACCCGGTCCTAAACCATTGGGATGAGGCTCCACATAGGCAAGCTTTGAGAATCCTCTCAAAGCTTCTCTTTTTGCCTTCAAAACTCAAGCACAACTTTTCCAAAGAAGAAAACAGGCGGTGATAAGGGGGCACTGCTTTTGGCAGTAAGAGAAAGAGTGGTGGCACCTCTCTTTTCTCATGTATCAGGAGTGGTGCTGGCTATTTTCTTCTTGGGTAACACTTTTTGTCAATGGGGAAAGAGCGTTACCAGCTCAAAAGAGGGAAAAATTGCAAGGGGTTAATTTATTCCTTCATTTCTCTAGGGAAACTCTGAGGGATTGGAGCAGTTAAGGGGATACCTATCTCATAACATGAGGGTGACGAGATTTCGGTATAACAGAGATGCCCCCCAAAGTATAATGGCTAGAGGGAAACGATAGGCAATATACTTTGAAAGAGCAAGGTTATATAGTGTTGAGGCAAAGGTACAAAGGTCAGAACTTCTCAAACATCACCAACTGTCTACAACACATTTTGATACATGTCCCAAATGAATCACAACATGGATGCCGACCAACACAATGCAGATCCATGTGAGATACAAAAAAAGTCATGGCTACTAAAATACAATGTAGATCCATGCGAAGAAGACTCAAATTTGGACATAGCTACCAAACATGCAATGTAGATCTATGTCATACAAACAAAAATATGAGCACAACCATTAACATACAAATGTGGATCCATGCTAGGACTCATACAAATACTCCATTGCAACCTGGGGAAAGCAATGAACGCTTCACAAATACCTAGGGTCTTCGTCTCATCTTCCACAAAGTATAATTCTATCCATGTGATTACAATGATCTAAAGTCAAACATGGTAGAAACCACTTGATTACCGGTCAATGATGTGAACCGTTAACAAGTGCGAGGGAGATCACCATTAATGTCAATGATTCCCAAGGTACTCTAGTACAATCTACTTAGTGTGAATAGAGGTCTTGGTGTCGAACACCCAACAGAGTCTTCTGATCAAAGGTCAATGATGTGAACCTATGTTGAAAGCGAGAGAATCCGTCATTAGGGCATACAGATCTCAAGGTACTAAACTTGTTTTTAAGACTAATTAATGTCAATGATTCCCAATGTACTCTAGTACAATCTACTAAGTGTGAATAGAGGTCTTGGTGTCGAACACCCAGCAAAGTCTTCTGATCAAAGGTCAATGATGTGAACCTATGTTGAAAGCCAGAGAATCTGTCATTAGTGCATATAGATCTCAAGGTACTAAACATGTTTCTAAGACTAATTACCAGATGATGAGTTGACGTTGAGAGGAATAGCCTTGTCGAAGGAGGGCCATGATGAATCCCACATCGATGACACGAAACTTGGAACAAAGTTCTGGAATTTTGTAGCTAATGTAACCATAGAACTGAATCAAAAGTAACTGATTCAAAAAAGTTGTTTTGACTGCAGGTGTAAACTCTCCAAATAGTTTCTCTTTTGAACATAAGGCAACACGACCGAAGACTTGGCAGCATTGACTTGACGAGGCAAAACACACTGCGACAACGGACAATGCAATCTTTGAGAGACTCAAAGGAGTGGCATGACTCATGAAAGTGGATCGACTTGAAAACAAGCTGAATACCCAATTGACTGAATGAAATGCAGACAAGTGCCCTGTTCAAAGGTGACTGACAATTGCCATTATTGCAAAATGTTTTCCCTTTCCCTTAATTTCCCCATCATGATTGATGAGTGCCTCTTTTCATCTTTATGAGTTCAAAGAGGGTAACAAACACTCGTTTTACCTCATCCAAAGATAAGTCCATTCCCATATATTTCAGGAACCTAAGAAAGGAGGGGTTCGTTCCCCAAAAAAGGGTCTTTCAATGTTTAGTTTAACGAGTACAACGAAAGAAAACTTTGTGTAGTTCATGTTTAGAGAGTCTGAACAAACTAAAGAAAAATCCAAAGGGTCCTTTTTCGTATGATTTAGTCCCTAAGGCCCGAAAAAGTATAAAATAATACCTTAGAGAACTCTTTCAGTCATGATTGGCTGGAGTGTTCCTTTTATGTAAATATTCCATCCGAACCGAAAAAGAGATAAGCTACCATCAGAGAGACAACTCTTCAAATACTTTTATGAGTATGAAGAAGACAAGTACTCGACTATCTTTTCACATTTTAAGAGTCCGAAAAGAGTTTAAAGAATACTCTATTAACCTTTTTCATGTTTGAATCTAGAGCATGAAAAATTAATAAACTAAGCTCAAACCACTTTTCATGTTTTAACCAGAGCGCGAAAAATGAAAAGTAAGCTCAACACCATCTTACTGTTTTTAACGAGCTCGAAGATCAGTTGAAAGAATGCTCAAATATTGGTTTCATTTTTATGCAAGCTTGAAACCAATGGGTAAACTATGATTGAAAAATTCCATTAACATTATATCCAGAGGTTGGAAGCTTTCCCCGAACATGATCATTAGCGAAGCTTACCCCTAGCATGGTTGCTCGGGGCTCGACATGCCCCCAAGATTCGTTTCACTTGACGATTCTTCTTCCATACCCAACCTAAAAACCTGGTTACTAATGTGAAAATGTTCACCAGGGGGGTAGGAAGAATGAGAATCGGGCAGGTGAAAAGAAGGTTCAAGTTCTAACACTAAAGTGAAGACTCGACACAAGGGAAGGGGATCTGTTTCATTTTTACACAAGCTTGAAATGGAAGGTAACTATGTTTGGAACATGGTTTCATTTTTATGCAAGCTTGAAAACAAAAGGTAAACTATGCTTAAGGAAACCTACTTCATTTTTTAACGAGCTTGAAATAGAAAATGAACTATGCTCAAGAATGGTTTCATTTTTATGCAATCTTGAAACCAAAAGGTAAACTATGCTTGAGGAGATCTATTTCATTTTTTAACAAGCTTGACATAGAAAATGAACTACGCTCAGGAATGATTTCATTTTTATGCAAGCTTGAAACCAAAAGGTAAACTATGCTTGAGAAGATCCATTTCATTTTTTAATGAGCTTGACATAGAATGGGAACTTTGCTCAAAGGCATCTGTTTCATTTTTTAACGAGCTTGACACAGAATGGGAACTATGCTCGCAACAAGTTCTAAGCCAACATGATGTCCAGAGGTTGGTGGGTTGCCCCCTTACATAAGAAGCTAGCGACTTAACTCTAGTATGAAGTCCGGAGGTTGGAGCCATGGCCCCCATTTGACTTATGATGGGAAGAAGTTAACTAGAAGAAGGGGAAGGAACCACATGAACAAGCGGCACATTCATGGCAGTCTAATTACCAGGAGTCACGCGATTGTCAGGTGTAACAAAAGAAAGCTGATCAATGGTCACAATCTTCCCATCGGGAAAATACATCACTCTAAAAAGTGTGGACACTACGGCTTTCATGGTATAAACATAATCACGTCAAAGGAGCTGATTGAAATCTAGAGGACCTTGAGCCACCATAACATCAATAGAAACAGTTTTCCCTCCTAATGTAATAGGAAAATGAGGAAGGATCCCTAAAGGTGCAGTAGGCCTACGATTAAAAGCCAGTATTTGATCGGTGGCTGGCACAAGATGAGGAGAACCTAAAGCTTACCAAGCAGTTGAGGATAGAATACTAATAGAAGCCCCTTCATCAACAATAGTGCAAAGTATCCGCCTAGCAGTAACATTCACAACTATCTGGAAAGGAACACTCGAATGAAGACGAGACTCTGTTAGGTTACTCCAGTCAAAGGAAATAACCTCACTACTAGGAGAGGGTTCTGTCAAAACAGACAAAATTTCATCTTGTCGAGAACAATCAGAACGAAGCATAAAAACTTCAGCAGGTTTAAGTTCATTCTCTACTGGAAGAGAAGAACAAGACGAAGATTTGTTCAAAATGACTACTTCGGTCTTAACACTCTCTGATGAAAGAGTGGGATTGGGTGGAGATGACGTCGACTTGACCACTTTAACTTCACTCTTCAAAAGAAGAGTGGGATCAACTAAGGATGAACTTGGATTGACCACTTCAATTTCACTCTTCAACGGAAGAGTGGGATTGACTGAGGTTAGAAATGGATCGACCACTTTATCAACCAACGGGGGTTCAAGAGACAACTTACGATAACCTGTTGGAATCCATTGACGAGAAAAAATAATATCTTCCAACAACTTAGAAGCTTCATCCATGCGAGGACAAAGGTAAGTGAAGTGCATGTCCTTATAAAGCAAGCAAGGATTTTTGACTTTACCCTTCCGAATCTTAACCACATAAGCACCGGTTGAGGGGGGATCATCAGTATGATGACCAGAGGCTGATGACATCGGTTGCCTAGAAACCTTAGAGCACTCTTCTAAAATTAGGGATAGACCATGACAATCTTTCAGAAGGTGATAACCCTTGCAAAGCCTACAAGGGAATTTGGGTTTACGCGGTCTTTGGGTGTGCAGATCAAGAATCTTCGCACTGGGAGGAGTGATTGGTTGAGACTTGGTTGTTTGTTTGTTTTTCTTCTTCTTAATCTTCCTTTTCTTCTTCTTCTTATCCACCTGACTACTAGTACTACAACTTTCAACAGGCGAAGAGGTAGAAATGGGAGAAGACACATCTCGTGAAGAAGGAGAGGGGTCAACATGAGGTTGATGCTCTTGCAATGAAGGATTAGGATCAGAGGCAACTGGTGTACATGGGATACTTGGACTAAAGAATAACCAAACAGGTAATCCAACTGTCAATCCAGGAAGGCTTAATGTAGCCATGAGAGGAGGACCAACATCCCCATATGGAGGGAACACAAAAGACATGCTTAGTAAAGGAGTCTCTTGGTTGGTAGTCCCTAAAGGTGAAGCCATAACTATGTAACAAAATTATCTCTCTCTTCTAAAAAATCCTAACTGTACATAAAACAAGTGCTACTAAAACTAAATAAGCAAGAAAAATATGTGAGAGGAGTGGATTAAAGGTCAGTTTTCTCACCATGATTATCAAGACTTTACAAGCTTCACCCGTAAATCCAAGATGAACAAAAGGTTAACTCGGTTTGGATAGGGTATCCTAGTGGGGTCTCTTGAATTATGCAAGGTACATGGGAGCTCAAATCGGTATTAGTGTTGTCTAATGCACAACTGTTCACAAGGATCCTTCCTATATACAATCGAGTACGTGAAGTACCTTTCTATATACCTTAAGGGTACGCGAAAGGCCGTTTGATATACCAATGGTATGTGGAAGAACCGCGCGAGTCCCGGGTTGTAGTGCAGACAAATAACGACAGCTCCTACGTTTAATGAGGCCCGAACACGTCTCTAACCTATCACACAAATTGCTAAAAAATTTAAACCTAAGCTATCGCTTAATTTTATCTTATGCGTTTAGGTGGAACCATGGAGTGAAAACTTGAAATTAAAGAAGATGCACACTGATCTATATGATAATGCAAGTTTTCCTCTTCAATGAAATTCTACCTAAGAGAGGGAGAGAGAGGTTCAATTTATTTGAAACATAGAATAAATCCCATACAAAAATAAAAGACACTTGTTTATATGGTCCTTTCCTAACTTAAACAAACAAAATCTTCTCTTTTGAACTGAAAAAGAAGTGAGACCTCTAATGAAAAGCAAGAAAAGATTGTTACAACTTTATACAAAAGTGTTCAGATTTTTCAACTAAAGTGAGAATGAACTATTCACAAAATCATACAATAACTTTCATATGCACTTTTCCACAACTTTATGAAAAAAGGAAAAAAAATGTACAAAAATCATGTATAACAAATGAAGAAAAACTGAAATGAATATTTTCTTGTTCTATCAAAGAAGACAGAAATCAGAGATCTAACAAAACCAAGTTCTATTCAAAGCCAACTATGAAGCTTGAAAATACCGACATCAATCAAAATTCTTGAGAATAACTATGCATTCATATCGGCCTGAGGGTTCTTTGAAAAAAAATTTGGCTCGTTTTTTTTTAAATTTTTTTGATTTTTGATTGAGTTTTCTGTTACAAAATGAATTGCAGAGTTCAAAAAACAACAGTAACAATCTGAAGCATGCATCTCAGGTGCCAAAAGAAGCATTTAAGAATCAAATACCAAATAGGGCTAAGAAGAATACATGGCACCTCTTCTACATGTGTTGAATAGGGCGTTACCAGCCTAAGCACCGCTTCTTGCACACAGGAACAGAGCAGTGGCACCGCTTACTGCAGGTTCACACCAGGGCATTACTAGGTCTAACACCGCTTCTTATACATAGAGAAAGTGCAGTGGCACTGCTTCTTTACCACATAGGAAGAGTGGTGACAACTCTAGAACCGCACTTATAACACAGCTCAAGAGCGGTGCCCAGGATGGTGATTTAAAAAATAAAAAAACAATAGAAAAGGAAGTTACAGACTGAAAAATGAACCCAAACAATCACCAAAAAACCCAGTGAACCAAAAATATGAAGATCCAAAGGCAGACATAGGTAAAACAATCAAATTCAAAGCAGATCTACAGATCTATGCATGGAAAAGTAGATCTAGAAATTGAAAATGAAGGTGGAGGTTTCAACTTACCAATGATCCAGAATTCGAAGTAGATCCCCAGCGGAGTCGCCACTTTTGTTAGCCGGAAATACACACCTCCTACGGACAAGAGCTGGTTCCCTAGTCTAAATGGTTCAGATCTAGAACAAAACATAAACACAGAATGCTAGACTCTCCCTAGGTCTGGTTAATCACTTGAATGGAATTCCATGATGATTCTCTCAAAGGTTTTCCTCACTATCCCCGCAGAAGAACCTGTAAAAGATGGAAGACAACAAAGAAAACATGATAGCATAAAATATAATCAACTAGATCTATGCGTGTGTCCAAGGAATCAAGCAATATAAACACATGAAACAGTAAATATGGTAAAGAAAAGACATTCTTTATTAATAAATGATTGGAGAGACTACAACCTTCATACCTTGGTGTTGAGAGTTCCTTCCAATGGCTCCTTGCCTCTAACTTCACCTTGCCTTCAAAGACTCAAGAATGATTTTGACAGAGTTTGCGTATGAAACACAATTCTTCCTCCTTTGTCCCATGGGGGATGAGCTAGTAGTTAAAGGCATGGGAGGATAGGTATGGTTGAGGATCTCATGGGTGAGGTGGAGATTAGATCCTAAAATGGAGGATCTCGAGCTCCAACTGGTCCTAAACCATAGGGATGAGGCTCCACATAGGCAAGCTTCGAGAATCTTCTTGAAGCTTCTCTTTTTGCCTTTAAACTCGAGCACCGCTTTTCCAAAGAAGCAAATAGGCAGTGATAAGGGGGCACCGCTTTTGACAATAAGGGAAAGAGTGGTGGCACCTCTCTTTTCTCATGTATCAAGAGCAGTGATGGCTCTTTGCTTCTCGGGTAACGCTTTTTGTCAATGGGGAAAGAGCGTTACTAGCTCAAAAGAGGGAAAAATTGCAAGGGGTTAATTTATTCCTTAATTTCACTAGGGAAACTCTGAGGGATTGGAGCAGTCAAGGGGATACCTATATCATAACATGAGGGTGACAATATTTCAGTATAACACTTCTTCCTGCATTTTCTTTGCTGCCTCTTCTTCTTGCCTTTTAAGTTGCTCAGTAGCTTTTCCTTTCCCACCAACAGTAGTTATCTTTTGTTTGAACCTTCTCCTCAAAGCTGTCATGTTCTAAGAATTCCAAAAGACTTCTTCATCTTTATCCCAACAATTTGTATACTCAAAATGCACTCTACCTGCTGTGAAATACTCAACAACTTCCTTTTCGGGCGTCATTCCTATGGAATATTATTTCATTGAAATGAAAATATTCTAGTTCCTTAACAAATTCTGTTGCAATTTTCATCGTGGAAAACTTATAACTAGCTACATAAAAGGGGACAGCAGGATACACTGCCTTCTTCTGCTCAAATAAGAAGTTACCCACTCCATCAATGTACAACTGTCTTATGACTTCTTTATGAATCACATAGTCTGTAGCATACTTGGGTAGAAGGGAAGGAGCCCTTAATCCTCCAAACATCCTTAAATACAACCCTTCCTCTGTCAAATAATAGTGCCTGTTATCTTGCACTACTTTCATAGCTTCCTCTGACATAAAATTACATTCAACAAATAAAATCAATGTATACAATGGCATTATGAAATTCTCACAAATCCCCTTGTAATGGCTATAATACTTGTGAGCCCAGAATAATTGATAGGCAGCATACACAGGGGACCGGTCTTTATCCCATTGGCACTTCAATGTTGGGAATGGCTGAGTACATAAAATGCAATCAATCAATATTGAACTCATATAAAATTTTGTCTTCTTCTGGGACACTCCTCCCAATGCTGCACTTATACAAGCTGACAAGCTGTTGGACACTATATTTTCCCAATTAAAGATTGTACCTTGGGTGTCTACAAAAAATATCACTCGTACCCAACCTATTTTAAAATTCCTCCCATTAGCCCTCTTGAAAATCTGGTTTAACATCAAGGAAATTAACCTGTATGGAGTGTGGAGGCTTGATGTTTCGTATTCTCTTGAAGGCCTCACATGAAAGTTCTTGCCTGGAATCATCATTCCTTTAACTGTTTCCACCATATCTAGTTTGAGATCTTTCAACCAACTCTCAGTCAAATAGGTTTGTGGTGTTGGTAACTTATAAGCCATGGATACATAGGCTGGGCTATATGTAGCATAACCCTGCCCCTTAGTGTTGGCCAATATCATCCTCGTTACATATGCCCTTGGCAGAATCCATCCTATCACCTTAGAATAGGGGAAAAGTTTAGGTCTAGTAGCCAGCTTCATAATGGCTAATCTCTCAATGTTGGCATAGATAGGAAGATCTTCGAACCCAGCTTCTGGAACACTCTGGTTTGAGATCATTATGTATATCTCTCCCCATTTATACTCTAGATCAATTCCAGTAATGGATTTAGTATCTTCATAAATAACCTCAACTTTGGCTATTATCTCTACTTCTGGTTCCTCCTCAGCTGCTTGGGCCTTCTTTTTTTGCTTTCGTGGCTTATTGTTGTGCTGATGATTAGCCCATATGAATCATGCAAAAAGGATTTAGTCCACTTACTCATAGAAAACTACATATTGAAAGCAACAACACAAATAACCAAAAAATTACCATCTCATCAAGATGCATGCTGAATAGCTTTTCTTTTATCAAAACAAATGGGCCTTTTGTATGTGAAAGTTTTAAAAACCAGGAAACTTGTAAAAACCTATTGGATCCAAATCTACGAAAAACTTGTGCTTGGGTAAACCCTATATCCCTGCAACTCCCTTATGTATATGGGTAGAAAACTTGACCGTGGGAAAATCCTTAAAATCGCAGACCGCTAAAACCCCAAAACCCCCTCTTTACAGCTGCAAACTCCTCCCACATCCCACAGAAACCTACCGTTGCTCAAACAACGGCTGCGTAGACCGTGGTTTAAAATCGTGCAGGAAAGAAGGGAGTGGTGCAGACGATGAAACACTTGTATACACCCTACCCTTATTTTCCCAACAACTGTCAGAGAGTCCATCATGGCCGGCTAAAACAATAACCATAACCAAAACTGGTGAGAAAAAAAAGGGTCGGCTGAGTGAAACGATGTCCACAAATAGACAGGGCAAGCCCTACATAAAGAAAAACCACTGTTGCTCTTTGAAAAAACTCCCATGGGAAAAAAAAATACCTAACCCTATCAAAATATTCGGGTAAAAAAAACGATGTTGAGTAATACAAAAATGGGGTAATCCTACATGGAGAAAATTCTGCAGATGACCTGGACAGACAACGACCTCCACTAGCAAACAATTCGTCAAGATAATCGACAGCTGCACAAACTTCAATGGGCGACAAACATGAGTTACAATGACTGGAGATATGACCTCTATGACTTTATAAGCATGACCGCGAGAGGGATAGGTTGATCGGGCGGGAAAGAAAAACACTAAGTGAGTATTGGCGGGGAAACTTCAAGCGGGCACGAAACGTCAGGCGGGTTCAGAAGACCATAGTCGGGATATAAAAAAAAAAAACACTGAAATGCATGACCATTGTCGATAGTCAAAATCACTAACACACCTCGGTATCGACGACAATGGGAAGCGTCGGATGGATTTGGCATTGCACCTCCGCAACGTCGACCGACGAAACCACTAAACCCTTGGCTCATTCCAAAGGGCACAACTGATATGGCGAAAACTACTCATCAAACTTAATCAGATATCAGAGAATGATAGACGAATGGAGACTTGGATCATCGAGACTGTTCCGGACTAAGCTTCTGGAATGTTGGCAAACAACTTTCGATACAAAAGGCGAAACGACATCCGATATATTAGAGAAAAAATTTGGAATGCTCCCGATGGGCATATCGGGGAGCTAGTCAACTGTGCATCTGATGCATTGGAAACATAGTCAACTATGCATCCGATGCAGGCAGACAAACCTTCAATTTCTTTCAAAAAATCAAATCATGGGCAAAATTTTGTCGAGGTCATGAGATTCCTTAAACTTTCTAAATACTAAAAAGACAAGGGGGGACCCTAAAAAATTAATTTTTTTGGGGAAAATAGTTGCAGCTGCAATAATAGGTGACTACTTGGTGGACACAGATCTTTGAACAACGTATCCTTTGGGACAACAGACTGCTTTGACGGTATCACCTTATTAGATTTCTTTAAGATATATGAATTTCTAGAATACAAGATTTGTGAACTTTAAGCATTGATGATGGTCCAAATTGAAGAAAGGGGAACCAAGATTTCATAGTCTCGATAACTCTTCTGAGGCCTAATATATGAAGTTTATTTTAGCTCTGCCTTTGGATAGCTTCCAACTTAGACACCACAATATTGTAATAGATGGTAAACAGATATATCCATTTGTTCCTCATTCCCATGCCAATTTGCATTCTTTTGATGCTTCTGGATTTTTGTCCTTTTGAGTCCTCCCTAATTGCTTTCTTTCTGAATTTTAGTTCAGGCCCCTCTATCCATAGTGTCCTTTTGTGTGAGAGATATTTTGATTTCAACTCACGAATGGAGAAGAAATTTTTAGCAATCTTATTCAAACTAATTTTGTTCAGTATGTGTTTTGGTACATATTTGCTTCTTGGGAGATTTTGACTCTTGTTAGCCTTTGGCTTTCGTTTGTGGCATGGGATCATTTAAATATAATAAAACTGTTTGCCCTTCTTCCTTTCCATGGGTCTTTTGCTGTTAACCCCCCTAGGACAGTCTTTAGTGTGAAATGAATGGAGCCTCAAAATAGTATTCTAGACTTTTCTATCCTTATTTATTTTACAGGGATTAAACAAGACTTCAATGTGTTCATAATCTGCTCAGACAATCTGCTAATCTTAAAGAATCTTTAAACATTATGTATGTGTAAATTGTAAGCAGTATTTGATCAAAATATTTTTAGTTTACCTAGAACTCTGATGAACTCCAAAACCAATAGTTGTGCCGATTTATTGAAACATAAAACAAACCAAAAATTTACAAGCAATCAAATCTTGAGCAAGTAAAATGTAAATCAATTAAAACTAACCTAGACAAAGCAAAAGAAAAACAAATCAAACCATTTATCTATGTACAAAATAACAAAAATAAAAACCATTAAGAAAAATAAGGCTTGAGAACTAAACCATTTACTGGTAAGTTCTCCTCCCACCCCTGTAAATCTCACAATTTGTAAGTTGAGGGGCCTATCTTCTCTGCAATCTGAAAAGGGCCTATCCATAGTTGCTAAAATTTAGTGTGCTTTCCCTTCTCATCATGTGGGTGATCCCACTTAAGAACTAAATCACCTACTTCAAATTCCCTTTCCCCAGCCTTGTGCTTTTCAAACCACCTTTTCACCATCTCTTGTTGGTGTTTAAATCTTTCTATGGCTTTGGACCTAGACTCCTCTAACTTCAGTAGATTGTGAATTCGGATTTGCAGAATTTCATTATCAATACCCCTAGAATCTTGGGCTAGTTTAGAGGACGGCAATAGAATATTAGGAGGTAGGATAGCTTCTTTCCGATAAACAAGAGTGTAGGGTGACACACCTAAGGAGTTCTTGGGTGTGACTCTATCAGCCCAGAGTGCATTACGCAAAGCTAGATGCTAGCTCCTTTGATTTTATATAACCATTTTCTTTAAAATTCTAATCATGTTTTTATTGGTGGATTATGGCAAACCATTTCCTTGCAGATAGTAGTTTGCATAATAGTGTATCTTAATTCCTTTTTCATTAGCAAATGGAGTCAATTTAAAAGATGAAAAATATGAAGCATTATAAAAAACTAGGGAAATTGGAACCCCAAACCTGGTCATAATATGATCTTGCAGAAAGTCCATAGCTGCATCTTGATTTACTTTACGTAATGGAATGGCTTCTACCCATCCGGTGAAATAGTCCTTTGCCGTCAGGATGTACTTATGCTGCAATGAAAAATTTGGATTGATCTCTCCAATAATGTCAATCCCCCATTGCTCGAATGGTTCTGAGATAATAATTGGTTTCAATGGTCCTGCTTCCTTGGCTTGTCTCCCACTGCTCCTTTGGCAAGTATCGCAATTCCTAACAGGAGCATGAGCATCTTTAAACAAAGTGGGCTAGTAATATCCAGCTTTGAGAATCTTGTGTGCTGTTGTGTCTCTTGAAAAATGATCTCCAGCAGGTCCATCATGTAATTCTGTTACAACCTTATTTGCATCTTCACATTCCAAGCATCTAAGAAAGACTCCATCGTAGTTCTTTCTAAATAACACTCCATCAATAATCTGATAGGAGGCTGATTTCATACGTAATGCTCTTCTTTGCTTGGGATTCCAATGTTCGGACAAATATCCTTCTTGCGGATAATGAATCGAATCTCTATACCAGGAGTCTGGAGCTGTGAATAAAGGACATACATCCACCATGTGTAATTCAACTTCATTATCCCAACTGTTATCTTCATTGGTTTGGATTTCAACCATCAGTTTACAAAGTCCTTGTCCTTGAATTATGGTTGCTGGTTTAAATTCTAGATCATACTCTTGTAAGGCAAACACCCAGTTACCTCTTCTTTCTCCCAATTCTTTTTGTACGAAAATCGATCATACTACTGGGTGCGGGACTATTACTTTGGTGCGGTTCTTAAGTATATATGGCCTGAATTGCTTCACCGATTTAAAAATTGCATAAGCTTGTTTATCAACCACAGGATAGTTCAATTTAGCCCCTTGCAGACCAATGCTCATAAATGATATGGGGTACTCATCTCCCCCTTCTTCTTTTTGCGTAATCACTGCTGCTAATGAATCATTGGAAGCAAAAGTGTACAAGATAAAATCCTTTTCAAAATCGAGACTTTTGAGTGATGGTGCATGAGATATGGATGTCTTAATCTTGTTAAATGCATCCTTCTCTGAATCAATCCACTTGAATTGCACACTTTGCTTGAACATTTGTTGCAAAGTTTTGACGATTTGAGCAAAGTCTCACACAAAAATTCGCACGAAATTTATTGTCCCCATAAAAGATTGCATACCCTTTTTATTATGGGGTAAAGGGATCTGTTCTATGGCTTTAATTCTCTATGGGTCTATGGAGATCCCTTTCTTAGAAATAATGTGACCCAATAGCTTTACTTCAGTCACAATGAATACACATTTCTTCGAATTTAAATAAATGCCATATTTTCTACAACGTTCAAAAATCTGTTTCAAATGAAATGCATGCTCTTCTCTCTTCTTTGAAAATATTGTAACACTAACTAAATAGACCAGAACACTATGGCCAATCAGACAATGGAAATCTATATCCATTGCCCTTTGGAAAGTTGCTCCATCATTAATGAGTCCAAAGGGCATCCTCCTATATGCAAAAGTCCCCCACTTGGTTCTAAAAGTGGTCTTGAGCCTGTCTTCTTCAGCTACTAATACTTGATTATAAACCGAGAATCCATCTAATAGAGAAAACAACTCAGACCCTGAGACCATTTGTATTATTTATTCCATGGGTGGGACAGGGTAATTATCTTTATCTGATGCGCGGTTTACATTCCTGAAAACAATGAAAAGTTTGATCTCTCTAGACTTTTTCCGCATTGGTACCGAGTTTGAGACCCATTCTGAATGTCTGGCTTTAAATATGATTTTAGCATCCAACAACTTTTTCACCTCACTTTGAATTAGGGGGTCTAATTTGGGATGCATCTTTCTCAGAGGCTGCTGATAAGGTTTGACTCCCACTTTGATTGGAATAACATGATGTATGATTCTGGTGTCATAAGTTTTGAGGTCCTCGTAGGTACAAGTAAACACATCCTTATATTGTCTGAATAAACTAATGAATTTACTCTTCTCCCCGGGTGAACAACACTTTCCTAAATTCACATATTTGGGTTCAGCCTCTGTCCCTATATTTATCAGCTCGAATTGTAAAGACGAGCTATGTGTCTTGACATTCGCTGGTTTTCTGAACTTGTTGTCTAGATCAAACATCTGTTCCAAATCCCTGACTCCTTTAGGAATGAAATTACCATTCTGATGGTTTGCTTGATGTTCCTCCTCATCTATTATGGATCCTTTAAATTTATCATCATTCATTAAACATTCCAATATTTGTTGATCATCGTCAAACACCCTCATATTGGTGATGTTGTCTGGAACAGAAGGCTTGAAAAGCAATTCAATTCAGCATCTATTATTTGTAGGTACCAACCTTGCAGCTGAAGTAGCTAACAAGTCAGCCACTGCATTTTTTACTCTAGGAATTGAAACAATATTAAATGCATGAAAATTTGTTAATAAATCCCACACCTCATTTTGGTAATTTTTCAAATGTGGTGATAAGCAATGGATTTTGTTCTGAACTTTTTTAACAATGATTTCAGAATCCCCGTATACTTTTAGATTCTTTACTTTTAATTCCATTTCTTTTTTCAGTCCATGGACTAATGCTTCGTATTCGACTGTGTTATTTGTACATTCAAATTTAATCTACATGAAAGAAAATGTTTATTTTTTTCTGGATCATTCAGGACACAGCCAGCTCTTGATCCTTCCAATCTTTTAGAACCATCAAAATAAATAATCCAAAAAATTTCTACTCATACTGAATTTGAATTACTAACTACATTTGAAACTAAATCTACTATGTTACAATCAATCTTATCAGCTCGTGAAAACTAAAGGAGATCGGGCTGGCTATCTGATATGCTGCTGGCTTCTTCAGCTTGGTAATTTCTTGGTTCGAGTTCAATAAAATAGTTTCCCAACACAGAGTTTACAGGTTCATTCTTTCCTTCCAACTAAGTTACATTGTACTTCATTTGAGGTTCTCTCAACACCTTTATTTGGTTTTGACATCCTTTATAGGGTAACTAGACATGTGACCAATCTGATGCAAAATATCATTCCAATTTTGTTGACCAATCCCATCTCAAAACCAAACCATAAGCATCCGGGATATCTGCTACAACAATGTCTATGTATTGACATACCCTCTCATCCGCCGACAAACGGATCAGGACATCTTCCATTTCTCCAATCACTTTCACTGCAGTTTTGTCCAATTGAATAACTTGGCCTGTAGTTGGCTTAGGTTGACCATTTATTTTCTTGCAAACTAAAAGTGGCATGACATTTACTGATGCTCCAGAATCCACCAAACAATTATGCACATTGTAATTAAAAATCTCTAAAGTTAGTAAAAAAGCTGGAGTTCTATACTTAGACTTTCCTCCTAGGCTTGCTTCACCAATTTCTCATCAACAGGGTTATCATTATGAGGTTCCTTCACAGGTGTTTCAAGTGCTTTTAAGAGCTTTTGTTTTTGTTGAGGTAGATTGCACATTTCAAACAAAGAGATATTTTCTTTAGCTTTTTTAATATCTTCCACAATGTCATATCCCATTTCATGTTCAGTCAAATTCTTCTTGACATTCTCAGCTTTATTTTCAGTAGGATTTACAGGAATATTAACTTTCTTGGGGCTCTGGCTTGAAATGACAAACTCAGGTATGTTAACAGTTGGAGTATTATTCTTCGTTTTCTTCATATTCTCCTAAAGTTTCTTAATCTTTGGAAGATTCAAATTGTCCTCTTTTAATGAATTCTGACTTCTTGTTGTAACATTTGTCACTGGTATTTCTTCTTCTGCGGGGAATCCTTCATCTTCTATGTTGAACATAGAAACACAATCCCGTAAAACCAAAGTGTCCTCTTCTTGGTTTTCTATTGGTTTATGATCTTTCTCTTTCTCATCCACAGTTTCTGTCAACTTAGAATCCAATAACCGATTCATCACTAAGGTCATAGAATTTATCCATTGTGGGCACTTCTTTTCTGAATGAGGCTGCTGATGGAATGTACAGAAATTATCCATTCCTACATCTGTCAAATTCATGCTTGAGGGACTATGTGGGGGAGTTTTGGGTTGACTATTATCATCTCTCCTTTTATAATAAGGCTTGTATTATTTATGGGCCTCCTTCTCTTTTTGCAAATTAATTACCCTGTTTGACAACTTCTGCATCATCTTCACCAACCCATCTAACTCCTGTGATCGCTCATCCCTAGGCTTAGTTAATAATAGAGTCTTTTTGTTTTCATAATTTTTTTCTTCTGACTGTACATGATAGTGGTCTATACTCTCCATTTCCGCTTCCACCTTCTTAGCTTCTTCATAAGTATCTACTAAAGTGGGTCTAACCGATATTTTGACAAACATGGCTAGATCGGGCCCTAGAGCTGAAGTATAATAATCAATTAGGGCATGCTTAGATGGTTTGTCAGCTGCATCGAAGTTATTTAGGTAGGAAACAAACCTCTGAGTGAAATTACGTACCCTTTCTTTCTTCTCTTTCTTTAGGGCAATTAATCCTTTCATTAAAGCAATGTGAGTTTTCTAGATTTCGTATTTGTTTTTGAACACTCTCTAAAAAATATTCCAATTTGTGATTGAATTTGCTGGCAAGGAAAAGTATCATGAGGCTAATTTTCCCTTAAGAGTATGTGGGAATAATCTTCATACCACATATTCATGTTCTGCTGCTTGTAATCCCTCTAAATCTAGATAAAAACTCTGCCAATGATCATCCACAAGGATTCCTTCATGAGGCATAGCATGCAATGGAGGGGTCAGGTTCAAAGGAGATCTAGCCCTCCAAGTAGGTGGTGGAGGTGGCTGATTTGCATTCACATTGGCCATGATTATGAGTGGAGATTGAGGAGGAGACTAGATAGGAGTTCGAAAAGGAGAACAATGAGGGAAATCTGGTCCTAACTAGTTCAAAGGTTGGAAAACCTCTTGCAAGGCTGTTTCTAAAAGTTCTTCAAGGTATTCCACTAACACTGAATCTTCCAATTGAGGACGGTCCTTCTTACGAAATTCTCTTCTAGGTAAAACATGAATAGTTGGTAACCCTCCAATCTTATTTTCATATGCCCTGGTAATTCTCCTTAAATATTCAACTACTTCGTTATCAATGGGATAGAGATACCCTGTGGTATTTTCTTTAGGAGTAGGCCTTTGCGGGATGCTAGTCTCAGAACTGTTATCGGTGGGGAATTCTCAAGAAAACGAATTTCCTCGGCCAACTATGCATTGGTGGCCCTCCTTCTAGCGCCAGAATTGTTGAGGCCTAGAAAATCATAGGTAACAACAGTAGATATTCTCCCCAATAAGTGTTCCCAATTAGCTCGTTTATTGTTTGGTATGGGGAATTTGTCTGGTTTGCGGTCCGGCTACCCTAGGTCAAGTAACGGTTAAAGCTTTCTTTACCGGTTGTGGCCTGGTCCACCGTTTAAGTGTATTTTTTAGTTTTATGTTTATGTATGATATGCAAGTTCCTAACTAAGTGCAGTCGATAGAGATAATGAAGAGTGTCACAATGTGATGCCCAGGTTCTTACCTCTCGTCTTACCTCTTTCGCTTCTAAATCATGAACAGGAAAAAAAAGTATACTAGGGCTAACTAAATCTATCTAGCCTATCCCTAGAGAGCAATATTGTAATTAATAATGAGTAATGTACTATATAACATGCATTTAGGATACTACATATAGTTGTTCATATTTCAAAATACACGAATATAAGTAGACAAATAACCAAAGAGATAGCTCATTGTCAATTAAAACATTCATTACTCAGATATGATGTGGAAATTTCACACAAATAAACAGGAAAACATTCACAACATGAAATAATTCATGAGTTAGAACGATCTCACAATTCATAGAAACACGCTGAAACAGAAGCAGTTCACATTCAACCAGTCTATGGCAAGCATTTGAAACTCCATAATGCTTTCTCCAGCCAAAAATATAAACTCTTTATTATAAGATGAAATAGTTATTCTTACAACAACATTGCACAAAGATAGCCTGAAAAAAGGTCCTTTCTTCCATCTAACTTACCTATATTTATACAAACAACAAAACTCTTGAACTACCCTCTTTTCCCTTTGGGATTCCCTTAACCTTTCCTTAACAAAAAATTGTCTTCTAGCGTATATACTTAGAAAAAGATAAATACAACATATTACATAATTAATCAATCGTTTGAAGTAGCACAACTAGGATGGCCTAGCTTGATCATTCATAAATTTCTTCCACACATTTGCATCCGATGCTATATTTTCAAAGCCAGAGGGCTCTAAAAATCTAGTGGTGATTTCATGCTTAGTAGCTAGAGCCTTTATACTCACCACCCTAGTTGGAATCACGCGAAGTTGGTCTTCCAACAAGTGACTACTAACTGCTGCATGTGCCACTGCAGTTTTAAGAACCTTTTCATGCAATCCCTTGACTAGTTGAATAGCCTGTTCATCCTCCTACCATCGTTCTTGCAATTGCTTCAAAAACATTTCATGACCGGGAAGCTCTTCTAACCTCCTTTTAGCAGAGGTCTGACACCGATTATAAGTTAGGAGAACTTTCCTATAGAATTCTGCACAAGCACTCTTCGTCCTCCTAATTGTCTTTACTAGTTCTTTTACTGCTTTACTTGCAAATTGATCCAGGAGGATATTGGTGGCCACTGACCTATTCCTCTTGGACCCCCACCATTGTTTCTTTCAGTTTTGTATTTTCCTTAATTGTAGCAGAATTTACTATTTTTGGCAGTTTTCGAGTCCTAAACTTTCGGAGCCGTTTTGAGGCCCTAAACGACGTTTTTTCGGCATTGAATGGTTCGGCAAGTATGAGTCTATTCCGGACTCAATAATTTCCATTTATGGATGTAGTCCTTAAACATATATTTCTAACGATGTATCATGCACATCAAACGGAGGTAGTATGCTAAAGTTAGGACCCCGGGAAATTGATGTACCAAGTTACCCAACAGGGCCCACATTAAGGCGTTTCACCTCCCAGGGTTAGGTTTTTGGATGTGTAGGGTTTCCACTGTTTCTCAATAATATATAGGCCTTCGAGCCTCATTGTAACAGAGTTCAGAGGCATGTAGCCACCACATCTCTTCTCAGAGATAAGCTACTAGCACTCTAGCTAGTTTATTTCCATTTTGTATGTAAACCAACTTCAGTTATTGATTAATGAAATGAAGTGTTATTTCCACTGCATATTTGTGTATTCTGTTGTGTTCCTGCATAAATCTGGATCAGTGGTATCAGAGCATTCTGCTCTTTCTCGATCCTTCTTTGCATGTCCCCAACGAGGGCGGGGTATAAAGAGTTAGGGCTCGATCTGGTTGAACCTTTGCAAGATCAGCGTCACAAATCCCGACGGCCACCCATGGGGGATGAAAAGAAAGACAAGGGCATAGAAGATCCTATCAAAATGTTGCTCGAGGAGGCCCTTGAAAAGCAAAGGAACGCGATGATGGATAACTTCGCCCAAATCCTTCAACGACTTCCCACTGGCGGCGCATCTGCATCTAGCAGCCACTTTGGAGGCAGAACCCGTTTTAAGGTACAAGTAAACTTCGACATTCCCATATTTGATGGTCAAATAGATGCAGACACCATAGATAGATGGTTGAATCTATTAGAAGGGTATTTCTCAGTTCATGAATTTTCTGACCAGGAAAATATTACTTTTTCTCTACTCAAAGTCGCCCCCCATGTCAAGGACTAGTGGGAAACCTACTGTGCGAGAACGGACGAGGAGGAACCCTCTTTGTTCTCGGCCGTACCCACTTGAAATTCTTTTCAAGATGCCATAAAGGGACAATATTATCCGGTGGGGAGCTAAGAGGACAAGTACATCCAATGGACTATGCTGCGGCAGCAAAGAGATCAAGATGTGCATGAGCTGACGAATCTGTTCCATACCTTGAGCACCAAGTTGGGTATTGTTACCACCTAAGTTGTACTTAGTGGTCTTTTATCAAGTGAGCCTGGTGAACTGGACAGGGTTAACTTGTTCAGACTTCAAAAAGACCTTTGGAAGTACTTTTGGGAAGTGCTTGTTGTATCATATCACATGTTCATACCCCATGGGGGAATTGTAATAAATGTTCTAGCATGATAGTGTCTGTAAAAGACTCGGTCTGTTAGAATTCATTTGTCAATACGATCAGCCCAGGGTGTTTTTTCCCTTGGTTATTATTGGTTGTTGAACAAACGACTGATAATTTCTGAGTTTTTCACTCCATACCTCCAAAGTTGGGGTGGTCGGCTTGGCATTTAGGCCTATTGAGGTTATTAGAGTCTATGTGTCAATGTATAAGCATGCTAGACATCATTTTTGAGTCATATGAACATGTCTAAGCCCCCCTAGGTGTTTTTCAATTTTTCAATTTTTTAGTTTTTTCAGTTTTTTTTATTAAAATTTAAATTTTCCAAAACTTAGGCTATTTTTTAATAGTTTAATTGGAAAAATTGATTTTGTAATAAAAGTGGTCCAAATAATCAGTTTCAGTCATGTAGGTGCTCATTTTCAAGCTAAGAGCACCATGTAAACCCATGGACCCACTGTTTCCTAGTTTTGAGTGATTTTCCATCACTCAGGTTAGAAAGCCCCAAAAATCAATTATTGATTATTTTAATTAATAAATTGATGAATAATGGAGCAAATCCAAAATCAATAAATCAGTGGATTCTCAGCCGATTCAATTGAAATCAGTCAGATTTGAAGCAGATTGACTGGATCTGACAAATCCTTGACTGAAGGAGGTGATCAAATCAGATCCAAAGTTGATCTTGAGCATCCTTTATGGGGAATTTCGCCCTCCCTCTCTCCTCAACACGTTTTGTCTCATCTGGATGAGTTTTGGGCCGATGTGTCAGTGTATGGGTTGATGTGTCAGCCAGATTAGGCCCCCGGTTAACAAGTAGGCTCAGTTCAGGCTCAGTTCTGCATTGACGAACTCTCCATCAGTTGATTTCACTTGATTCCATGAGGAATTATGCCCCCCCTGGGATGGATGGCCTGTAAATTGTATATATCCTGCTTGAGGCTCCCTCTTCCAAGCTAGTTAGAGCTGGACTGAAGGGCTTGCCATTGTAATACTGCTGTAATCTTTCGATTGTTGAAATAAAGAATCTTTGGAGGCTAAATGGTGTAATGCTATCATATGTGTGGATTAAGCATTGTCTTATGGCTATTGATGTTGCCGGCTTTTCTCTCAATTTCTGCATCTGAACCCTGTCTGGCTTGAACGATTCAGCTGAATCAATAGGAATATAGTTGGGCAAGTAAGGTTACTTGTTTTTCTTATATCTCATAGAATATATGTTATAAGATCTTGATTATACATGTTTAATAAGTTTATTTGCATGTAATTCTTGTTTCTTTTTCATATATATATCCAGATCTCATGAGGTTTTGTGCAGGATTGTGTGTTTAGCTTTCAGGTAGCAAGGATTGGACGAGCTGTGGATCTAATGATTGGATGAGCTGTGGATATAGTTTGACTCCACTACGCATCCAAATTTTTGTGAAGATATTGCCCCTCTACATTCCACTAACAAGTTTCCTCTGCAGATCTGCTTCAACAACAAGCACCTTTCTTCCCCTTTCTCTCCTTTAAAATCTAAAATTTTCCTCAAATTGGTTACTTAAAAGGTTTCTTAGTACTCTGATCTATCTCATTAATAAAAATACACATAGCTCTAGTCAGTAAGATCCCTCCCAAACTCTATATCTTAGTTTTGTTTTGCACCTAAAGTTCAATTTCAAGAGATCTAGCTAAAAGTACCTTATTTTCGCAAGCAGTTTAGTGAAAATTCATAGCTTGCTGTTAAGGTAGTTTCATTTTCTGTTCGATAAGTTTAATATTCTGCAATATCAATGCACTTTAATTGGCTGCACAAACAGCAAGACAAGATCCCAAGGAAAGCTTTCTTTCCTTGGTTCCTTTTCCGCCGGTTTAGCTAGTTTAACTGCATTATTTTTTGAGATAAAGTAGGCTGATCCAAAGGTACTCTTAAAGTGATTTTGGGCATATGTTATTCTAACTTGCTTGCTGTCCTTTATCAGGTCTGACAGAAAGAAAAGGAAGCTTCTATCCGAAGTGGTCTCAGGAGCATTCAAATCCCCTCAGGGGTCTCCCTTTTCACTAAAAAATCTTAATTATTTTTTGCAAAATTGTAAAAACTTGGTTTCAACCTATATAAGGACCAAGAAAGTCCTAATTTATCAGTTCTCTGATTCTGTAACCATTAATAAATAAAATTTTCTTTGGAATAGGCTCTTTCAAGCCCATTCCCCATCCCCCCTGGGGGGATTCGCGTCGGTGCCCTTTTTGTTGTTTTATGCTTATTTCTTTTTTACTAGAATTGATCTGATTTGCAGGGTAGTATACTTGATCTTGTTATTAATTCCATACTCCATATCTCACATTTCTAAGTAATCATAATACTTACCCCATGATTTCCCGATTGACCCGAAAGGGGAAAGAGATTCGTGGTAGGATTAATTAAGAAATATGAATTGTGTATCTGTTTGATTTCTTCTATATTTTGTTTATAAGCAATTATAAAATTAACCCCTCCTCGATTCCCCAATTGAGATCCACTTGGATCGAAAGAGGTTCTTGGAGGCTTTTCTTTTAAACAAGAACATCCAGTTTAAAACTTATTAAAATTTACAAGACTCCAGTGTGTATGCTCTGCACTTGGCTGCGGTTCGTCCGATCAGTCAAGCTGTATCAAAATCACTTGGGTGACTAGCATAATTAGGACTCACTCTCCCAATTGACAAACCATCAGGTGAAAATCCAACACCTAGATCAAACCTCTACGGTGGCAAAATACCCAAAGGAAGCGGGAACTTCTGAAAAGTGACCTCGGGGCGCCGATCTCTGTCACACCCTAATGGGTGCGTTACGAACAATAGCCCCAGAGACTCCATTTCAGCCCACATATTCCTTGCGGGTAGCTGTGAAGGTTTAGTTTTGGACATACTCCAAGTACTCTCGGGTATATCTGGAGTCCCCCTTTTTGCCTAATTTAATCAACTCATACTTCAATTTTAACTTAAAACATACCAAGATGCAATCGCAAAACATTCACTCCAAGCACATGCAAGCACATTTATCTCATTGATTTGACTCCATTTTAAGGCACTGGTCATTTTTGCTTCATATATATATATTGTGTATCAACTTTGTGCTTTCGTGTGTTTATTTTCGTATCTTGTCATCTTTAATTGTCTATAGTTAAAATATTCAAACTCCTAAGTAACTGATTCAGTTTAACATCACCACACTAAGAAATCATCCTTAGTAACTTAATAGGGTCTACCCCCCTTGGATTCGTTAGGAGTTGAGCCTAAACGGAGGAGTCAAGAACAAGGCGACAGCCTTGACTCGAGACTTGCCCCCAAGGACACACCGAGTGGCTTGAATATTTATGCCACGTGACCCAGATGTGTGAAAAGGCGGCAACAAGTATCAAATATTCAGAGAAACATTTGGTGCTGAAGTACCGTAGTTGTCTGCATAGATACATTCAGGAGGAAATGGAGTTCCTCGACATCTCCTCGCTTGGTACAACATATTGGTATGCTACCAAAATTGAGCAAAAATTAAAATAGAAAAAGCGAAACTTTGGATGTGCGAATCACAAGCAAGGGAAAGGTGCCCCCAAACCGCAAAACCAAGGACACAACCAAGGCATGGCGACTCAAGAAAACTTGCCAAAGCCGCAAGAAAAGAGCAACACTGCAAAGACGAAGAAGGAAGCGGGAAAGTGGTGCAAGTTCCATAAGATCCCCACTCACAACACAAATGAGTGTCGAGCTAAGCAGTCACTGGTGGCTGAGATAAAGGCTTCTGAATCAGATGCATACTATGACACTGAATCAAAACCTAAGAAGGGGAATGACAGAGGGAAGAAGATTATCGATGCAGAGCCCAACGCCACCGTTGCCACCACGAATATCTAAAAGGAAGAACCAGAAGACTCAGAGGAGGAGGAGCGTCTTTTCCACTCCCAGATGTGGGTAAAGGGTTCCCCACTATGGTGGGAGCCAAAAGAACCTGATTTTAGCAAAGGTCGTGAAGTGGTTGGGTTTGCCGACCACAGCACACCCGCAACTGTACACCATCAGGTGGCTTCACCAAGGACGATATCTCTGCGTCAGCCAGCAGTGCCACCTTCCCTATAGTATCAAGCCCTTCACCGATGAGGTATTATGTGATATTGCTCCTCTTGATGTTTGTGATGTATTATTAGGTCAACCATACTTATGGAAGCGACATGCTGTGTATGAGTCCCGACCTCGCGCTGTTATTATTACGTTGGGAAATAATTTGTACAGGATACCAGAGGTACCACTCCCTGCCACTATCTTTTTGGTTACTGCAAAACAATGCAGTAAGGTCATTTCCAAAACCGAGAAGTTTATTTTCTTGATGATCTGCCCTCGGGGCAAGAAGATGATCGTGGCCACAACCTCCATACAGGGCCCCTCCGCACAACAACAACAAATGGACAAGGTCGTGGAGGAGTACCGAGATATATTCACCTCACCCACCGGGGTGCCTCTCCACTGTCAAGTCAAGCACCCCATCGATCTAACCCCAGGTGCGCCACTTCCCAATGGACCGATCTATCGACGCTCTATTATGGAGAATGATGAAATCAAGAGGAAAATTCAGGAGCTGCTACAGAAGGGTCACATCTGGCCAAGTTCATCGCCCTGTGGGAGCCCGATCGTGTTGGTACAGAAGAAGGATGGGACTTGGAGATTCTGTATTGACTATCAGGTGCTGAATAAGATCACTGTACGGAATAGGTACCTGATCCCATAGATCGATGACCTCCTGGACCAACTTAAAGGGGTGAAATATTTTAGCAAGATCGACTTAAAGTCCGGGTATCACTAGGAACCGATCGAACCGACCGATGTATGGAAGACTGCCTTCAAAGCTAAGGAGGGCCTTTTCGAATGGTTGGTCATGCCTTTAAGGCTGATGAATGCTCCTACAACCTTCATGAGACTGATGGATGACATCTTGTGGCCATTCACCAACTCATTTGTAGTAGTGTACTTGGATGACATCCTGATCTTCATCCACACTTGGGAAGAGCACCTCCACCACATCCGATAGGTCCTCCAAACATTGCGGCAACACAAGTTGTGTGCCAATTTGGATAAGTGCACTTTTGGCATGACCTAGGTTCAGTATCTGGGATACATTATTGATGAGTGTGGGTGTCACATGCCCCAATTTTGGAAAACAATATTATCTTATTTGGTTTTATTCCAAGACATTATGTTAAATTTTATGCTAAATTGTAAATGATGACTCAGCAGAGTCAAGGATATTGAATGTAATTCTGAATATTTTAATTATAAATAAATAAAAGTGGAGACAACAGCTTGGGAGAGCTGTTAAAAAGAGTGTTACTGGTCAAGTTGGTGGAGGAGACTGGGTGGAGAGCAAATATACAAGTGGCAGCATCCTCAAACACTTCCAATGTTGCAGGTGGCAACCTCCCTACATTTGGAGTCATGATCTCCCAAGAAAGTGGGATCAGAGCAGGTGGCTCAATTAATGACAACTAACCCAAAAAGACCTAGGCAATCTTAATAAAAAATCCCATTGAAGAGAGCTGAGGCTGCTCATTCCAGGAGGAGAATCATTCAGGTGAATGTACTTCAAAGGATTTCATTGGGAAGGGAATTTGTGGAATGTGTTTGAGGGGTAAACTGCAGAAAGTGATCTATTACAACTATTCAGCTGAAGGATCTTGCTGCTAAGTGCAGAGTTAGCACTGAGTCATTGGACTAGTATTTTGTTGCTTGCTCCACCAGTTCTCAGCCAAGGAGACCAGGAACAGGTTTAGGGGTCCTGAGAAGACGTTGTTTGAGCACTCTCTAGGAGTTGGTAGGGAGGAACGACCTCCCAACACTATTGTCATCTAGCTTTAAACAGGTTCTACAGTCTTTTATTTACTGTGTTAAAAGTTTATATCTGAAAATGAATGATTAAAAAATGATTACATGTTTTGTAGTGAACTGATAGATTTAGTAACCCTTTAGTTATTTGAATATTGAATCTGTAATTGATGAAAATAATCCTAACCCGTGTTTTTCCCTGTCTGGAATAAACCAGACCGTACTCTAGCACATGCAGTGTGTTTAAAATAGATGAAGACGTGATAGGAATCTAAAATGAGTAGATGTATTATGCATTTCATTATATCAGCATAACTTATTTTTGTATGAATACTATTATCAGCAAAGAACAATAATCTGTTCTTATATGTTCTTGTTAACCAGATTATGTAGGTAAGTACATTAGAAAAAGAAATAGAAATAACTCAACATAGGTAGAAGGATCTTCTTTATAAATACTCTAATAGGAAATAGATTATGCTATACACAGTATCTTATTCTTTTTATTGAATTTAAAGTATGCAGGATGGTAATATGTGCTATGATACATGTTTATTTTCCTTGTATCATTCTTATTAACTTGTTTCTTATGCAGTAGAAGAAATAAAGCTAAACTACTTGTTTACTTTCAGTTCAAACAAAGGTATTAGATACCGTATCTAGTTTACTAGAATTCATAATCGTTTAAAAACTAACAGATACTACTAACTTAGGATAGTGATATGAAAAATAATTATGGTATTAAGATAGAAAATATAAATACTTAGTTTAATTAATTATATTGTTAACTAACTAAGAGAATTAGTTACTATAAATCGAAAGGGTTTTTGGAAAAGAATTATTCTTTTATAAAAAAAATAAATAGACTCATTACTAAATTAATGTTTACGAGTAATCCTACTAAAACCCTAGATAACAATTTAGAAAATCATTAAGAACTTAATAAATTAACATTGCATATCTATGTAAGAACTGTACTGCAAATACTAACAGGTTTATCTTTCTACAAAAGAGAACTATAGGGTCGAACCCTAGTTTAATAATACCCTTGTTCTAATAAAAACAACCAAGTCATAATCTAGTGGTTGGATTTTATGTACAAGCATAAGCAAATAAACTGTTATAGATTAGTCACAGTCTAATTTAAATAAGTGTATGCACAAATACAAGCTTAAGTATTTATATTATATACAGATAATAGTATTACATAAATAATATTGTTTATAAAATAACAATTCTTTAAACAAAATGAAGGAATCTTAAAGTAAGAATCAGAATTTAATTCATTAAACCCTAACCTAGAAATCCTTGAGTACTGATATGGTTTAAAATTCTTTTAGCAGTAATCTAATACATTTAATAAACAATACAGATAATATCTTTTTACAAGTTAAATAGGGTTAAAACTCTAGCTCGTAATTCTGAGCTGAAATTACTCAATTTTTCTTTAAAATATACAAAACCATTACAGTAGTAACCCAAGATAAGCAGTAAACTTAGTTCTTTTTATATAACCATTAAAAGAACAATTTAAATTCATTTACACAGAGATAAAATACAAAAACATAAAGGAGAATGAACTTAACTTACAGACAGATTGTCTTAAGATATTTACATTGTAATAACGAGCCCGAAGGCCGAATGGAAGTCTAAGCTTTACCAATGTACAAAAGGAAACTCAACAAAAATCTGAATACCCATATCTTGTATGGAGTATGGACAGTATTGATAGATTTTACAAAACTGAAGGTTCAACCCTACTACGAGAGGAGAGCTTTACAAGACATAGTTTAAAACCGAAGTCACCTTGCAAACAACAAGGGTTTAAAACAAAATGAAATTTATAAAAATGAAGGACAACAACCCAATAATGGGTGCAACATGGTTGAGACCTTCTCCAACTGCAAGAGTCTGTACAAGCATGGGAAACCATTTCGAAACTGGAGCTTATCGTGAACATTTCGTGGAGCCTTTAAAACAGCACAACAACCAACCTTGGAGATGAGCCAACCTGCATTATGAGAATCAAAGTTATTCAAATTCAGAAACCCTTATGCAAAGTAGAACAATAAACAGTAATAGCTCTTAATTTTATTTTACTCACCTTAACTGGAAGTGAAAACGATGGAGCCCCGGATGAATAGTAACACCATGACCAACGCTAAAAGGAGCCAAACCCTCATGCTCGTCGAGGATGGAGACGACGGGACTCTAGTGTTTTTCATAACTATAAGCAGAGGTGTGGGTAAGCCTGAGTAATGGCTGCAAGGAATCTGCAAGTATGGAGTCGAACTGTCACTAGCATACAAGCATGAAAACTAAACCCTACGACGAAGGAGCGTTGCAATTACATACATTAAGCTCAAGCTTTCACCAGTGACAGACCACGACAGAGGAGCAAAAAGGAGTTTTCAAGCGGCCGTAAAGCCATACACAAGGAAGGTAGTAAAATTTGAGTGAAGTAAAGAAATCACAAAGGAGGCGAGTGATGGAATCTAGCTCAAGGGAGTAAGCCACGATAAAAGCCAGTGTTGGAGCCTCTATAGCTATCTGCAACTCACGGCCGCCATGGGAGCTTGCAGAGCAGCCCCACAGGGCCAAAGCAAATGACGGAGATTGAATGAGCCAAGGTTTAGGTTAAAAACTATTTATGCAGCCAGTGCATGGCCAAGGATTCTCCACATGGCCGCATCAATAAAATCATGCAGTGGGTTGACTTTCCATAGTCACCTACGTTTTCATAACAATCATTTAATCACACAATGATTTCATCAAATAACGTATGATCTCTATAGTTTTGCATGGGATTCACATATCATGATAATAGTTTAAACGTTTGGTACATAGCTTGTCCTTGGCATGGGTTTGCAACATTATCATAACGTTGACTTCATACATAGCTTAAACTTTAGCCTCGTAACCCAAAAGAACTACATTATATAACTTATCAATAACCAATGTTATGAGATATCGCTAGTAAAGGCTAGTGAGGATTATGTTTCCTTTTACATAGCAATGTATACTAATGAGTATCGTGGAGAGACATTACGAAATTATATTAACATTATCGTTAGTTATATGCATAGTGTATATGGGAGTATTAACCCCTTTTTTATTTAGTTACAAACCATCAAAGCTTATAGTAATATCATCATTGTGAAATAGGGTGTAATAACTAAGTTGTTACCTATAGTATTTTAGGATAAATTATAAAATCATTGACTTATAAACAGTGAGATTAATGGTGTAAGAATAACTATCTTTTAGTTCCAGTTCTTTTCATCGTGATGTAAATAATTACACAGCTTTCAACTTGTGTAATTTGCATAGTGTTGTTTGGGTTAGGATCATAAGATTATGCAAATGTAACACTAATAAAATATTTTATGTCGATAAACAAATAGTTTATGCACATTTTAAACCTTAGAAACTAGCAAAGTTTTGATAGCAAACTATGTAATGGCAAAGTGAAATGTAAGAATAGTTTTACTATGAACTCTTTTACTTAATACAGATCTATGAGATCTTATCTTAGACGTTGTGGCAGTTTCTCATTACTTGGAGTATAGTTTTACATATTTACCAAATTACTAAGGTTAACATAAGATGAAAAGATTCGATTGATAAGAAAACACACCAACCCTGGAAGTTGTTCTTAGTTAGAACCTAATACAAGAGATATAATAAAGAATTGCTAGGGTATGCTTTTCTGAAAATAAAGAATATCAAGCAGATAAATAAACTGTTCAGAACCAAAGGAAGTAGTACTGTCGCTACATACTCTACAGGAAGAAATACAATCATCTGAACTTCGTTTATAATAGCAACAGAAGAAAACAAACTGTGTTACCTTATGGAAGTAGGTTGGATTACAACAACTTATAATCTAAGCTTATTAATTGTAAATAGAAATATTGCAAGATGCTTTATGAATTTGAAGACGATACTCGGTCATTTATACCTGTAAACCTGTAAGAACAAATAATCCATCTACGTTAGCATAAATGCTAAGTAAGCGCCGGAATTCAAAGTCAGATTCCACCCACTATCATAAATAGAACTCATCAGTAAACCAAATATAGAATTAATGCGCAAGATAAATTTAAGATTGTGTTAATAAGAAAACTACTGAGTTAACATGAATGAGTTTATGCAAATTAATCTATTAATTGTTTCTCTTTTTGCTAACTGTTAACTGTTAATAAACTACAGTCTCAACATTTTATGTTATTTCAAAATTTTAAATTTTTGTGAAAATTTGGGGTCTTGACAGTGGGGTACATGTGGATCCAACCAAGATCCAAGTCATTCGGGATTGGCCAGCCCCGACTACTCTAATAGAGCTTCGCAAATTTCTGGGCCTTGCTAATTTCTACCGCAGGTTTGTGTTGGGATTCTCTTATATCACTTGGCCTTTGAGTCAATTCACCAAGGGAGGAGCGAAAAAAAAATTCTTTTGGTTGAAAACTTAGCAGAAGGCATTTGCAGAATTGAAACATCGCCTCTGATGTGCCCCAGTGCTCACATTACTAGACTTGCAACAACCATTTGAGATCGAGACAGATGCTTTTGACTATGCTATTAGGGCAGTCCTTACTCAACAAGGGCATCCAGTGCCATATCAAAGTGAGACACTGTTCGACATAGTCCGCAAATATCCCACTTAGGACAAATAAATGTATTCCATTGTACAGGCTTGCCGACAATGGAAGCATTACATTTTGGGGAAGGAAACGATCATCCACACAGACCACCGACCCCTGCAGTTCATGCAAACGAAGTTACAGAATGATCGCCATCAGAAGTGGTCCACATATCTACAAAATTTTCATTTGAACATCAAGTACAAGAAGGGAAGCACCAATAATGTTGCAAACTGCCTCAGTCGACCACCGATCGTGGTGATAACCACCGTGCTCAACTCTTGTGGGCACGAGACTTCTGATTGGCCGCTTCTCTACAGGAGTGATCAAGAATTCAGCCACACATACCAGACGCTCCTGGAGGGAAACCCAGTTCCAAAATTTCACCTCCAGGATGTACTACTATGTCACATGCGACACTTTTGTGTTCCTTCAAGTGAGCGTGCCAAGATGATTTGGGAATCGCACTACAGTTGGGTCGCTGGGCATTTTGGGGTCAAGAAAACAGTGGCAGTAATGCAGAAGTATTTCTATTGGCTGAACCTTAGACAAGACGTCGAGAAGTACATACGATCCTGCACTGCCTACACCGTTGCCAAACCATCCATCAAGAAGCAAGGCCTCTATACTCCATTGCCTACCCCTAGTCGACCTTGGGAATCCATCTCCATGGATTACATGTCAGGCCTTCCTTCTACTAAGCACAACAATGACTGTGTGTTTGTGGTCATTGACAGATTCTCAAAGATGGCCATAATGGCGGCCTGCAAGAATAATATCACAGTAGAAGCCACTGCTAAACTCTTCTTTGAATGAGTGTGGGTACACTTTGGGATCCCACAGTCTATAATCTCAGACTGGGATAGCAGGTTCCTTAGTACATTCTGGTCTAGCCTATTGTCAATGCTAGACACCAAGCTCACAAAGTCCATAGCTTTCCATCCCCAGACTGACGGCCAGACAGAGGTCGTCAACAGGATTATTGTACACATTTTGCGCATGTACAACTCAAAGCATCCATGCACATAGGATGAGAGCCTCCCCTATGTACAACATAGCTATAACCGGGCCCTCCAAATCTCAACCAACCATATCCCCTTTCAGGTGGGCTTGGGATTCCAGCCACTATGTCCCATTGACGTAGCCATGCCATTTGCATCTACTCAGGCTAATTTAGCTCATATCCAGTCTGACGTTTCCAAGGAAAACAACTTCATTGAGCGCATTCAACACATTCGCCAACAGGTTCATGACATATTAGATAGATCCAATGCTAAGTACAAGTAGTGACATGATCAGCATCAGGTGCAACACAACTTCCAGGTGGGCGACAAAGTGTGGCTACATCTGCAGACTCGAGCGCCTCGCTAGACCCCATTGCAAGCTTTACCCGCTCCAATATGGGACATACATCATCACCAAGGTTTTCTGGGACAATGACTTCAAGCTCAGTATTCCACCATTCCTTGGTCTGCACCCAGTGTTCAATGTGGACCGCCTTCGGCCCTACTTTCCACCTCTACTGGACACATTAGACATGGCAGAACAACTCACACCAACAGAGTTAAACCCCGATTGCATGGAACAAGCCACAACTGATCGGATTATGGATACACAGGTCAAGAACACCCGCCAACAGAAGATCCAGCTATATCGAGTTGTCAAAGCAGGCCAACTTCTTCACCAGGGAAAGTGGCTCACCAGGGACCAAGTTCAACAGAAGTTTCCTCATCTCATGGAGGAACTCAACGCAATGGGGACCATTGCTTCCTAATGGGGGAGGAATGATCCAGGAGGATATTGGTAGCCACCCACCTATTCCTCTTGGACCCCCACCATTGTTTCTTTCAGTTTTCCAGTTTCCTTAATTGTAGCAGAATTTACTATTTTTGGCAGTTTTCGGGTCCTAAACTTTCAGAGCCGTTTTGAGGCCCTAAACGACATTTTTTAGGTATCGAATGGTCTGAAAAATATGAGTTCATTTTGGACTTGATATTTTCCATTTAAGTATGTAGTCCTTAAACAGATCTTTTTAACGATGTATCATGCGCGTCAAACAGAGGTAGTATGCTAAAGTTACGACCCCGGAAAATTGATGTACCAAGTTACCCAACGGGGCCCACATTAAGGCGTTTCACCTCCTAGGGTTAGGTTTTTGGATGTGTAGGGTTTCCATTGTTTCTCAATAATATATAGGCCTTCGAGCCTCATTGTAACAAATAGTTCAGAGGCATGTAGCCGCCACATCTCTTCTCAGAGATAAGCTACCAGCACTCTAGCTAGTTTATTTCCATTTTGTATGTAAACCAGTTTCAGTTATTGATTACTGAAATGAAGTGTTGTTTCTGATACATATTTTTTTCTATGGTTATTTGTGTATTATGTTGCATTCCTGCATAAATCCGAATCACAAATTCGATCAACTCATACTCCAACTTTATCGTCTCTAGGTCTTTAATGGGTATATTCGCGGGAGGTTCCTTATTTGTTTCTAACCATGTCATTCGTCCCTGTAGAGCATCCAGAATATCTTGTGTCCTCATGTCTGAGAAATAGGAAGTTTTATTTATAATTTCTTCCAATCTTATTTCTACCTGTTGAACCTTTAACCTCTCTTCCTCCATCTGAATATGGATTTGATGAATCTTATACCTCAGTGTAAGAGCATGCTTCTTCAAAGGTTCAATATCTTCTTTCTGCTCCATGGATGTCTTTAATGAGGCTTCCAATGAAGTTTTCTGATTTTCCAAGGGTACTACCTAGGTCTCATATAGCTTAGCTTTCCCCTCCACGGTATTCTTTTGCATTTCCAATTCTACCACCTTATCCTCTAACTGTCCCTTCTCTTTATTCAACTCTTCAATTGACAATTTCAGATTATCTCTTTCTGCCTCCAAAACCTAATGTCTCTGTTGGAGTCTCCCAAAATATGCCAAGATGTTCTTAGATTCCTTCTCTATATTGCTTATGGATATCACCAAAGCATCTTTATCTAATTGTAGAGTTTGGCACTCTGCCTTGGATACCTCAATTTCACTAATCATATCTTCATAATTCCTATTCAAATTTTGACTTTCATTTCTCTACTTTTTTAAGGTCTCTTTCAACTGTGTGACCTTCTTCTGGGACTGCTCGAGATCCGTCATTATTCTATCCACATTATCTTGAGTAGCCAGGGCTGTGGCTACACCAGCCCTTGCCATTAATTGCGGATTTTGTTGGTACCATGAACCACTGCTTTATCGGTCACCATCACTCCCATCTTACCTCCAGTATTCACCTTTTTCTTCGTTCTTTTAACAATCCTCTTTTTGACCTTGTCATAAAAATAGTGTTTACATCAGGCACTTCTTCTCCTTCTGTGGGATTAAAAGGAATTAATTCAATTCCAGATATTGACAAAAGATTCTCTCCTGCTATACTACTAGATGGAACAACAGTTTCTAATGGCTCAACATAAGACTGAGTCTGTCCTTGATCAACAGGGTCTTGTTCCTCTTGTGCCTTTTGTCTCAATTCTTCAGCTGCTTTTTCTGCTTGCTCTTTTTCTGTATCAACAGTTTCTAATCTTAATCCCTCAATTTTTTTCTGCCTTCTCTATATTTCTTCTTCTTCTTTTCTTTTCTTTTCTTCTTCTATTTTCTCCTTAGTCTCTTCAGTTGTCTTCCTCTTTTCTTCTTCTTCAGTTCGCAACCAGTATTCTGCTTCCTGTGCTAACCTGTGAGCTTCTTCCTGCCTTTTCTTTGCTGCCTCTTCTTCTTTCCTTTTAAGTTGCTCAGCAGCTTTTCCTTTCCCACCAAAAGTAGTTATCTTTTGTTTGAACCTTCTCCTCAAAGTTGTCATGTTCTGAGCATTACAGAAGACTTCTTCATCTTTATCCCAAAAATTGGTATACTCAAAATGCACTCCAAATCCTATGCAATACTCAACAAATTTCTTTTCAGCGTAATTCCTATGGAAGATTATTTCACTAAAATGAAAATATTCTAGTTCCTTAACAAATTCTGTTGCATTTTTCACCGTGGAAAACTTATAACTAGCTACATAAAAGGGGACTACAGGATACACTGCCTTCTTCTGCTCAAATAGGAAGTTACCCACTCCATCAATGTACAACTGTCTTACAACTTCTTTATGAATCACATAGTCTGTAGCATACTTGGGTAGAAGGGAAGGATCCCTTGATCCTCCAATCATCCTTACATACAACCCTTCCTCTGTCAAATAATAGTGCTTGTTATCTTGCACTAATTTCATAGCTTCCTCTGACATACAATTACATTCAACCAAGAAAATCAATGTATACAATGGCATTATGAAATTCTCACAAATCCCCTTGTAATGGCTATAATACTTGTGAGCCCAGAATAATTGATAGGCAGCATACACAGGCCGGGACCGATCTTTATCCCATTGGCACTTCAATGCTGGGAATGGTTGAGTACATAAAATGCAATCAATCAATATTGAACTCATATAAAATTTTGTCTTCTTCTGGGACACTCCTCCCAATGCTGCACTTATACAAGCTGATAAGTTGTTGGACACTATATTTTCCCAATTAAAGATTGTACCTTGGGTGGATACACAAAAAAACACTGGCACCCAACCTATTTTAAAATTCCTCCCATTAGCCCTCCCGAAAATCTGGTTTAACATCAAGGAAATTAACCTATATGGAGTGCGGAGGCTTGATGTTTCATATTCTCCTGAAGGCCTCGTATGAAAGTTCTTTCCTGGAATCATCATTCTTTTAATTGTTTCTACCATATCTAGTTTGAGATATTTCAACTAACTCTCAATCAAATAGGTTTGTGGTGTTGGCAACTTATAAGCCATGGATACATAGGCTGGGGTATAAGCAGCATCACCCTTCCCCTCAGTGTTGGCCAGTGTCATCCTCGTTACATCCACCCTTGGCAGAATCCATGAAGCGTCGGATGGAATCAACACTAACACACCTTGGTATCGATGATGACAATGTGAAGCATCAGATGGATTCAACATTGCACCTTCGCAACGTCGGCTGACGAAACCACTAAACCCTCAGCTCATTCCAAAGGACACAGCCGATGCGGTGAAAATTACTCATCAAAATTAATCGGATATCGGAGAATGACAAACAAATGGAGACCCAGATCATCAGAACTATTCCAGAGTAAGTTTCTGGAAGGTCGACAAACAACTTTCGATACAAAAGGTGAAACGACATCTCATATATCAGATAAAAACCTCGGAATGCTCCTGATGGGCATATCGGGGAGCTAGTCAACTGTGCATCCGATGCATTGGAAAAATAGTCAACTGTGCATCCGATATAGGTAGACAAACCTTCAATTTCTTTCAAAAAATAAAATCATGGGAAAAATTTTGGCGAAGTCATGAGATTCCTTAAGCTTTCTAAATACTAAAAAGACAAGGGGGGACCCTAAAAAATTAAATTTTTTGTGGAAAATAGTTGCAGTTGCAACAAAGCATGAATACCACCTCTTCCTATCGCCTCTGCATGGGAAAGCTCCTTCTCATCTTCGAACCCAGGACACTAGAGGGTGGGGTAGACACAATATCTACTCTGTAAAAGAAGGATATATGACCTTGGAGAAAAATCCAAATCACCCATCTACGAAAATCTGGAACAAGGTATGGAACACAGCTTGCATCCCAAAAGTCAATTTATTCTTTTTCCTATTAGTCCACAACAAGTTTTTAACTACTGACAACCTCACCAAAAGGGGAATTGAAGGACCATCCAAATGCATCCTGTGCAAATCTTCTCTAGAATCTGTTGCTCACCTTTTCTTGTCCTACAATTTCACCTCTCAAACTTGGGGTCACGTTCTAGGAAATGCAGGCAGAAGGTTCTCTCCTCCTCGTCACATATGAGAGTTGGTTGAATCATGGAAGTCTCTTTTCCCAAGATCATTGAGGAGGAATTATATTCTCCAAAGAGTATGGAACACCATACCCAACAACATCTGCTGGTAAATTTGGATTTCAAGGAACATATTTATCTTTGACAATAAGAAGGTTGATCCCCTTAGGGTAGCCTTTAAAGTGGTCAATATGGTTTCTGAAAGAATGGTATCAAAATGCATCTCCTACCCTATTTTTGAAGACCTTATCGTTAAGGAATCTAGCTGGTGTAAAGAATTTCTAAAACAAAGCTCCCCTTATACCAAATGTTCTCGGGTCCTTCAGAATTGCGAAATAACAAAAAAAAGGATGGATTTCTTCATTGGTGGGAGGAGAAACATTGTTACTCCTTCTTCTTCGATGACGGATCAAAAGGAAACCCACGGGAGGTAGGTGCGGGAGGGATCATTTTTGATACTGTAGGAAATATAGTTAAATCCTTTGCCTAGGGTCTTGGAACAAAACCAAATAATGAAGATGAATGGTTGTCACTCTATCATGGATTAGAACTAATTGATGAGAAATCCATTACAAAGTTAATGGTCTTTGATGACTCTAGAAAATTCATCTAGAAGATGAGATCTGGCTATTATAAAGGCTCCACCAAATGTAAAATAATTTATGAAATAATTATCCTTCTCAGCTCTCCCGCTCGAGTGTTATTTTTTCACATTGTCTAGGAGAACAATGTTTTAGCTGATAAACTAGTTAATCTAGGTGCAAGAATCCCCCAAGGTGTGATCATATATAATGTACAAAAAAGTTTATATAAATTTGTTCCCTAACCCACAACCCATGGTGGATAGCATCCCCTCCTCCCTGACCAATCATGACCCGTATCTCTCTCTCAACAGGACTCGTAGCTTTCTGCCCGCCAAGTGGATTCCACTGTCATCAGGAATTAAAATTCCTTCGTCTACTCCTATACCCTCAGGTTTAGATGAGGAAGTTCACACAAGTGATATGGAATATGAGGTTAAGTGCAAAGGGAGCTTTCATGCCCATCCATTATATGCAGGATTGAGCAAAGAGGAAGGTATAGAGAAACTATAGGGTTTGCTTGCAGGTTTTTCGTTCTAGTATGAAACAACCAACACGTTTTCAATGGAAAAGAAGGACAACAAAGATGGATTTTCCAACCTCAAATCTAGCCTAGATTGATGACCACGGCTCACAGATCGATGACCATGACAGGGATTTGAAAGGGTTGGTGGGGACCGTGGACATCATAAAAGAAGAGGTGTTGAAGCTCACAAAGATGAACCAGTGCAACCATTTCCAGGATTCGCCAGATGATGAGGTCTTCCCCATGGAGGAATTTTCAGTCACCCATCTTGTAGGCCAGATTGGCAAGAAGATGTAGCTCTCCCAGCCATCTTTAAATGTTTTTTTGCATCTTTTTGAACAAGCAGTTTGTCGGAATTTACTCTTCTCATGCTATGACAAATAACAAGAAATATATAAGGAATTTTAGAAGACATATTACAATTTTAGATGTTTTAATCCTCCCTTTCCAGATCTCTATGGACTTCAGGATTTCTCCCTTTTTGTAATGAATGGCTATGCACAACCTTTTTTTCTTAATATCATTTTACCTTGTATCTGTTAAAAAAAATAGATGATTATCTTGAAGCTTCACGGAACAATGAGGACCCTTCCTTGGGATATGAGAATAGCAACTCTGAATATGTAGAAGACACTATCCAGAATGTGCTGGATCCAAAAAGTGACACCAGTCCCTAAAGTGAAAACTTGTGATGCTTTTTTTTAGTTTTGCTTTTAGCAAGTTTTATTAAGATCTATATTGGTCTGGGCATTTTGTTTTTTGGTGTAAGTTTATTTTTTGGAAGCCTATAAATCAATATTGGTCAGATGTACTCCTCAAACATTTTCAAAAGGAAAATTTTGTAAGAAACAGTTGAATTTATTCATCCCTATAAATACAAAAAACCTGTTTTTGTAAAAAATAAAATAAAATTATTAGACATAAACAATAATTTAAAAATAAAATAAATTAAAAAATTATAACATTGCCAAGTGTCTTCTGCATTAATATGCTTATATGAAGTGATTAAATAATAGATTTTTTTTCTTCATAAAATCATCTCTGTGAAGTGTGTCATTGACACAAATCCTGTCCACAAAATAAATGAATTGAATACCAAATAAGTTAATTGATTATATTTGAAACTCATCCACTTAATAACATGGGTTTGATGGCTCCTACTTGTTCTTTCCATTTTCCTTTTCACTTGACACATTTCCTTGTCCCTTGTAACAACCATCTCCATTATGTTTTATAAGTCATTTCAAGTCTGAAATACTATAATATTTTTGGAGTTTTGTTTGCTTAGGGTTCTAAGATATTTCTCTTTCTTTAAGATATTTCTCTTTCTTTTTATAAGGATGGGTGGGGAAACCTACAAAATTTTAATGGAAGCAACTTAGTGACAAAGAGAATGAATTCATCTCACAATTAGCTTTAAATTATCAAAACTTAGTAGAAATTCATGCAAGAGAAAATGTAACGAGTTATGATGAAATTGAGGCATATTGTTGGCATTTATGTTGTCATTGATGTCAAAAAGCACGTGGTTCAAGTGTATGATCATATTTTGATGAAGTTACAAGTAGTTCTTGTGTATTTGAGAAGTTGAATAGTGGCCTTTGAGCATTTGATGAGTAGGGGTATGAGGCCTCTTTAATGGTTATGTAAGGGCTTTGTATCCCTTGTGTAAAAGATTGTCAAAGATGTCAAAAAGTAAAAGGCCCTTATATTCGTAAGAATCACTTATATTATTGGTTAAAGTATAAAGTTTTCCCCTTGAATGGTTACGTACGGGATTTGTAACCCATTTGTAAAAGTGGTCAAAGTTAGTTAAAAACTAAAAATTCCTCTTGTTTGTTAGAGTGGGCCTAGTAGCACCTCCTTGATGGGTTTTAGTCCATAAGAATGGTTAGGTAAATTTTAAAATATTATTTTTAAAAAGATCGACCTATATGTGGGCCAAAGAATTCCTTAGAAGGTGGATATGATTGTTGTATAAATAAGGGCACAATTAGAAAAATTGTAAGCATGCACTTTGATGTGAATCTCTGAGTCAGGGAGTATAGACTAAAGGTTACTATGGAAGAGTTCAAGGGTGACTGTTTATAAGTGTTTGGAGATCATTTTTCAGGTCAACCAAAGTCAAAGCCTCAGTCTGAGTCACAGTTCGAGGCTCGGTCTGAGCAACAGTCTGAAGGTTACTGAGCAACCATAATCCTAGCTTCTACTGAGCAGCCACAGTCCGAGGGTTACAGAGAAGCCATAGTTCGAATTTGTGAACCATCATAGTCCAGGTGCATTTATGTACAAAAGCTATGGAGTTATTTTATTATTGATCAGGGCTTGTTGTGAAGTTTGATGTTTTCATATAATATTAAGCATCAACCTCAAGCATGTTGTTGGTATATTGTTGATGGAAGTTTGAACTAATTATGGGTGAGAGAGGTTGAAGTCTCAGTTGAAATTGTAAAAGCATCGAAGTTGTATTAAAATCAGTTGACTGTGTGAGATCTATTGTGATCAAGAGAAAATATTACTTATACAAGGGTGGTTGTGATCCGGATTTATGCAGGAATGCAACAGAATACACAAATAACCACAAAAACAAATATGCAGCGGAAATAACACTTCATTTCATTAATCAATAACTAAAACTTGTTTACATACAGAATGGAAATAAACTAGCTAGAGTGCTGGTAGCTTATCTCTAAGAAGAGATGTGGCGGCTACATGCCTCTGAACTCTATGTTACAATGAGGCTCGAAGGCCTATATATTATTGAGAAACAATGGAAACCCTACACATCCAAAAACCTAACCCTAGGAGGTGAAAACGCCAGAATGTGGGCCCCATTGGGTAACTTGGTACATCAATTTCTTGGGGTCGTAACTTTAGCATACTACCTCCGTTTGACGCGCATGATACATCGTTAGAAAGATCTATTTAGGGACTACATCCATAAGTAACAAATATTGAGTCTGAAACAGACTCATATTTTCTTGAACCATTCGATGCCAAAAAAACGTCGTTTAGGGCCTCAAAACGGCTCCGGAAGTTTAGGACCCGTAAACTAGCAAAAATAGTAAATTGTGCTACAATTAAGGAAACTAGAAAACTAAAAGAAACAATGGTGGGGGTCCAAGTGGAATAGGTGGGTGGCCATCAATATCCTCCTAGATCATTCCTCCCCCCTTAGGAAGCAATGGTCCCCATTGCGTTGAGTTCCTCCATGAGATAAGGAAGCTTCTGCTGAACTTGGTCCCTGGTGAGCCACTTTCCCTGGTGAAGGAGTTGGCCTGCTTTGACAACTCGATATAGCTGGATCTTTTGCTGGTAAATGTTCTTGATCTATGTGTCCATAATCTGATAAGTTGTGGCTTGTTCCATGCAGTTGGGGTTTAACTCTGTTGGTGTGAGTTATTCTGCCAAGTCTGATGTGTCCAGTAGAGGTGGAAAGTAAGGCCGAAGGTGATCCACATTGAACACTAGGTGTAGACCAAGGAATGGTGGAATACTGAGCTCGAAGGCATTGTCCTCAACAACTTAGCTTTGGTGATGGTGTATGGCCCATATCGGAGCGGGTGAAGCTTGCGATGGGGTCCAGCAAGGCACTCCTTCTGCAAATGTAGCCACACTTTGCCACCCACCTGGAAGTTGTGTTGTACCCGATGCTGATCATTTCGCTCCTTATACTTAGCATTGGACCTGTCCAATATGTCATGAACCTATTGGAGAATGTGCCGAATGCATGCAATGAAGCTATTCGCCTTGGAAACTTCATATTGGATATGAGCTGAATCATCCTCAGTAGCTGCAAATGGCATCACTACGTCAATGGGACATAGTGGCTTGAATCCCAAGCCCACCTGAAAGGGGCTGTGGTTGGTTGAGTTGTGGAGGGCCTGGTTATAGCTGTGTTGTACATAGGCGAGGCTCTCATCCCATGTGTGTGGATTCTTTGAGTTGTACATGCACAAAATGTGTACGATCATCCTATTGACGACCTCTGTCTGGTCATCAGTTTGGGGATGGAAAGTTGTGGACTTTGTGAGCTTGGTGTCTAGCATTGACCATAGGCTAGACCAGAATGTACTGAGGAACCTGTTGTCTCGGTCTGAGATTATAGACTGTGGGATCCCAAAGTGTACCCACACTCGTTCAAAGAAGAGTTTAGCAGTGGCTTATGCTATGATACTCTTCTTGCAGGCCACCATTATGGCCATCTTTGAGAATCTGTCAACGATGTTATGGAGAGAAATTCCTATGGCTTGGGGTACCACAACAGACAGCTAGACTCCAGAAATCAATCTTTCCCAATATGCAATAGAAATAAAAACATCTAACACTAAATGATCGAACCTCGTACCTTATTCCGGACGGTTGAAGTAGATCCCCGTTGAGCTTTCCAATCTTCAGCTTGAATTGTTATAACACTTCCTCAACAACAAGTAAACAATACGAGCATACTATATTTCATGGTGTTAGATCTATTCTAGCATATATAATCAATAATGTAAAAGCATTTGACATACTCCAATGGATACAATATTCATTCAAATACACATTACTGGATAGGAAAAGATATTTCTATTAATATGAATCAGAGATTACAAGTGACAACCTCTGATGGCACGTCTGCGAACCGAAGAAACTGAATCCCCCACTTGGGCCTCCACCACCTCAATCCTCCATCACTTCGATAGCAAGCTTACTAGCAAAAGGCAAGCTTGGGAAGAACACAACAGTGCTCCAAGGGACAAAGGGATGCAGACTCAAGCCTAAGTTCTGGCAACAATGGACTATAGTTCCGTTACTCTCAATTCTCTCTTATGTTTTCAATGTCTCAAGGGTTCCTTATATAGATTTTCAAAGGTATACTGAAAGGTCAAATCCGTGCGATCTCAAGGCATATGGAAGGCCAGGAGTCATATGAGTCGGAACCAAGTCAAGGAATGCTCCAAAAGGTTTTGGATTATGTACACATCTTGATGTACGCGACTATAGAGGGAATATCCGCGTATGTACGTGGTTGTAGGGGAAAAATCCGCGTATATCACTTTTCTAATGTTTTTAGGGATGATCAAGGATACATCAAAAGACAAAAAGTGGTCCATAGGGGCTAATGAGTCTGCAGCGGGACAGGGGAAGGCCATACAATGTGTGATTCACCTAGTGTGGTGAAATCCGCTATAACAGATGCCCCCTAATGTATGAGATCAGAGGGGTTATACGATGGCCGAAATACATTATACGTCCATCCTAGAAGTGAAGTGATGAAGGTACCCAAATGGAAGACCAGCCACCCAATCAACATAATACCGTAATACAACTCTGCATATAACTGCAAATACATATAGCAGTCCCGGATACATAAGAGTACAATGGCCATGAATAGGCATGAAACATGATAACACATATGTGGTCATCGCCATGTACAATATACATAGATCAGAATCTCCATGATGAATATATACAAAGGATCATGATCTCCAAAAAGGCTGAAGATATACAATAGATCAAGATCTCCATAGTGGCTAGAAATGTCTGACATATATTGGAACAAGTCACAAGAGCTGAAATCTCATGAGCACTAGCACGATCAAGGAGGTAGCATATAGTGGATGCCACCAATCTGGAAGGTCTTCTACACACACCGCTATGAGTACATGTCCTACTATGTGAATAGAGGTGTCGAGGTCGAACATAGTAGTCCATCGTCTGATTACCGGTCATTGATGTATACCGTTAACAGACGCGAGATCACCCACCAATAATGAAAATGGGAATCAAGGTACTAGAGTGAAAACTAACAAGTGTGAATAAATGTGTTGAGGTCGAACACTTGAGAGAATCCATCGATCAGGGGACATTGATGTATTCCCAAAATTGTCGATGGCGAGAGAACCTGCCACTGATGACTGCAAGTCTCAAGGCACTCAAAATGACTCTAGATTCCAATCCCAGAATAAATGATCTGAAGTCGATGGGATGAAATCCGCTGGAAGGAGGGCATTAGGGCATCCCCCATCATCCAACACGAGGTACTCAGCAAAGCTGTATAATGTGGAAGGACTCGATCATAAGGTGCACGAACTAGTAACTGTACCGGGAATGGCCGACATGCAAAGTCAAGATAACTGAGGAATGGCCGATTCAGGTTTCAACTTCCTTCGAACAAGAGCATAGCGACGTATGGTGACTGAATGAAGGCAGCATAAACTCGATATACAAATTGGGACATCTCTATGATGCAGGAGGCATCAATAGAGGCTCCATAGGGACCGAAAGCTTAACCAATCGGTGGAGATAAAACTCAGATAAACGAGTACATCTCCTAAGTCAAACTATAACCCAACCAATGGATGTGATATTTAGTGCTCTGTTCGAAGGCGACACAACTCGACAGCTGCCAAAGATAATATCTTTTCTTGTCCGGCTTTTTGGTTTTTTGATATTTTTGGTCTTTTTCGGTTATTTGAAAAGATTGAAAAAAGAATAAACTAGCTTTATAGTTACAAACTAGGAGGAGACGAGTGTCATTTAGGGAAAACAAACTAGCTCCAAGCAGTGGAACATACCTATGCTCAATGCAAGGATACATGTGTAGGATATTGACACTTGGGGGAAAATCCCCTCCTGGTAAAAAGGGAATCAAGTTGCGAAGGATATAAATAAAGGCTCTACATGGCTAGACATGAGACAAGCTCGGGCTATATGGCTGAAACACAATGTCAGGGGAGCCAGCATAAAGCTCAATAAGACAGGCAAAGCTCATGATAATGCATCCACAACTTGATACAAGGGAGTCCAGGGGATCATGGCCAGCATAAGATCAAGAGGAGTATGAGGCTCTTGCGAAATGTCATGGCAATACTATACAACAGACTCCCACACCCTAAAGGGGGAAACATTGGCATGGGCACCAAATGAAAATAAGGCGCTAACTAGGGTACCCATATAAGGTGAGGCTCTACCACTCATATCATGCCACTTCTATAGCAGCAAGAAGGTTTCGTGACATAATAGAGTGGGTTCGTACCTAAGGATATAGTGACATGGTCATAAGGTCATGCAAAATGCAAACGGTGGTGAACCTAACCTATATGCCAGTGTAGACGTTATACCTGAGATCAATACGAACGGGTCAATCCAAAGGCTGAAACGGCACTGAAAACGGTCTTCTACATCACAGATTAGTTCAGAAACGGTCCAAAATGGTTAGAAACGGTCAAAACTATAGGAAAGGGGGTAAAAATTTTCAAATATTTGAAAATTTTTCTATAAATAGTAAAAAATAGAAATCATTTGAAACTTTTACCCATTGGAGCTCTGATTTTCAACTGCAAATTCCAGGAAATCCAGCCGGCGGAATTCACAACCGTTTCTTCCAGGTATTTACTCATGCTCTCAGCTTGCATTTCAATACAATTTTTACAATTTTTCATGGTCAAATGAGTTTTTAAAGGCCAATCTTACATGAGTGACGCGGCCCACGTGGGTATCGAGGATTTTTCCACGTATAGGGCTGGCTATACGCGAAAAAAGGGCTGGAAACCGCGTACATACGCGGCTGTTTGCAAAATAGCCACGTATGACGCCGCGCACTAAGATTTACAAGAATCTAATGGACATTTTGGTCAAATTCTCATGCAGGATGGTGCTAGAGTGGCGAGAACGCGAGCATGGTGACGTAGAGGAAGCTGTAAGGGCTGACAGAATGGCTCAAGAAGCTCTAAGAAGATGTGGACTCTACAAGTTTTGGTGCCTAGGTGGCTTGAGGGCCAAACCAGGACTACTACAGATGCTAGTAGACTATTGGGATCCGGACTCAGAGTCCTTCTGGATAGACAGCATGTCCCTCACCATTGAGGTGGAGGATATCTACTTTATCACAGGTCTATCTCGACGAGGTGAGATGGTGAACCTTCATGCCCGGGGAGGGCCAGGTCATAGGCTTACTATCGATGAGTACATAGCTGTGTACTGCTACCCAGAGATTGAGAAGGTGGGGAGCCAAGTTCCCACCAATGCTATACAGGTGCTGGGCCTAAAGGCCATACTACTGACGCTGGGCAGGATAGCAGGCTTAACATCACTCCATCAGGCCTCTCGGCCACTGATGTTCTATGCAGTGGAGTGTATGACACCGACCATCTATGACTGGAGCACTTCACTACTGAGCAACATGAAACATCAGCTCAGTGAGTGCAAGGCAGGTAGGATACGGAACTTCGGGTTCAGCAGCATCTTGAGCACGTTTTTCTTCGAGCGTGTTCTAGGATTGAGCCCTAGAGTGGATGTTCCTCTCCACGGGGTTCGGGATCCGACCCAACGACGTTGGGCAGACGCGATGCACAGACTGGGGGGTGGTAGGGTGGCCAACCCTTATCCAACAGACTTTTTTCCATGGTAGCGACGACAGATTGTTTCCATAGAGGAATACCCTTACGCAGGGATAGATTTTCGGGGAGATTCGGACATGCCATTACCACCAGGATCAGCATATGGAGACATAGGTAACGAATCTCGACCCTTACTCTTTTTAATTTTTTTTGAATTATTTAATTTTTTTGTGTTTTCTTGATTAATGGAATAAAAAAGACATGGTTTTGGGTGACAATACATAATGACATCTACCATTCATGTGCAGATGTGGGACCACGGTGACCAGAGGGCTTCCCACATCATAGATGGAGGGGAAGAGGAGACGATATCACCGGTGTGGATGCGGAGCGAACTCTCCAAAGCATCCATACCAACTTCGTGCGACTGACTCACAGGATTCCCATGATGCAAGTCAAGGACTTGCCTGAGGCTATGCAGAGACAGGTGGTGGGTGTACCACACGCATGGGTGCGATTATTCCGGCAGCTAGCTAGAGCCGTGGTGACATATCATGATCACAACCCTCTTCCACCCCCACAGGACTAGACACCTGGGAGTGTATCTATTTTGTACTACCGTGTATATGATGGTGGCTTTTAAAGCCCCAATTTTGTATTATGACACTATGTATTACCACATTTTTGATGTATATAAAAAGTTTTATGGTGATCGGTTTATTTATTTACATGTGTAAAAATTGTGTTTATGATTAGTTTATAATGAATGAAACAAATGCCAATCTAACACATAGTTAGCATATGAGTCAGCAATTTGATTATAATTTCTTGGAATGTGTATATATGTTATGTTCTCAAACTTCCGTTCTAACAATCTCACACGTAAGAATCTCCTCAATAACGTCGGATCTCTAACATGGTACAAACCATTTAGCTGTGACACTACTAACTCTGAATCAAGACGTACCTCAAGAGAGAGAACACCATGTGAAATGGCATCCCGTAGAAGCTCGATAACAGCACTATATTCGGCAACATTGTTGGAAGATGGCCGTAGACATACACCTCCTGAAGACAGTACATGACCCATAGGAGTATAAATCACCCAAGCAGCTGAGGCTGAGTGCTGAGTGTGACGGCTTGCACCATCCACCAATCCTATGTAGGTGGAAGATTCCATTGAAATCTGTCACAAGAAATGGAAACTAATCACAAACCCGATCACGATAAACAAGACCTAACTATGCAAAAAAGCTGTACAATAATATACAACAAGCAGCCTTGGCTAAATATCATGCATAGTATTTTTTGAGATAGAGCCCATTTCTAGGCTCCGCCAAGGCTGTCCCTTCATAATCCACTAACTCGTAGGCCCCCTTCTCTAACACATGCTTGACCACGTAAGGACCACGCCACATAGGATTGAACTTCCCTGCCCCCAAGGGTTCTTTCGATTGATCCCACAAAAGGACCAAGTCTCCCTCACTAAACACTCTTGGATGGACAGACTTATCGTATTGGGCCTTTATGCGACGCTTATTAACCTCTAGAGTCACCAAGGCATCTCTACGCTGCTCATCGAATTGCTCAAGGTGAACCAAACGCTCCTCCAGAGGCGAAGTGTCTGGTAAGAGTTCCACGGCTAACTTTAACGAAGGAATCTCGCATTAAACCGGCAATATCGACTCCACTCCATGAACAAGCTGATATGGAGAAAAACTAGTGGCAGTCTTAACCGCGGTTCAATATGCCCACAAAGCAGGGTACAACATAATATGCCAGTTCGTCTTGCTTTGTGCGATGGTTTGTTGGAGAATGGACTTAAGTGATTTATTCACTGCTTCAACCTGTCCATTCGCTTGAGGATAGTAAGAAGAGGAGTGCTCTTGCTTATACCCTAACTTGGATGCCAATTCTTCCATCATACGGTTCTGAAAGTGCGAGCCATGGTCAGTGACAAGCTCTCTCGGAATCCTGAACCTAGAAATGATTTGGTTGAATACGAAGTGGGCGGCTGTCTCACTGTCGGATTTTACTGTAGGCATTGCCTCAGCCCATTTCGTGAAGTAATCAACAGCCACTATGATATGATGGTGCCCCCCAGCCGAAGCTGGGTTGCAATCCATAAAATCGAGCCCCCATTTGGTGAAGGGATCGGCGGTGATAATAGGGTGTAATGGGGCAGGCTTCGAGCGCATATTACGTGCAAACACCTGGCAAGGGTGGCACCTCTTGACCGCTTCAATACAATCCTTGAAGATCGACGGCCAGAAATAACCTGCTCTCAAAATATTTTGAGCTATAGAAAGCCCAGATAAATGACCACCACATGCCCCTCCGTGGCAATAATTAAGCACTACCTTAGCCTCATCATGAGTTAAACAACGTCGTAAAAGGGAATCTACTCCACGGCGGTACAAAGTATTGTCCACTATGAGGTAGTTCTTGGAGACGTGATGTAATCGTCATCGTTCATCTCGCGAGAGGTGAGTAGGGGTCCTCTGCGTTTGCAGATATACTATGATATCTCTGTACCATGGGTCAGCCGTTTAGATTAAGAAAATGTGTTCATCAACGAACGTATCTTCACATACCAACTCCTCAGCCTCGCTTGGAAAATCCGATATGAGCTCTGCAAAGATTAAATATTTCTTCGATTTTTCCGAAACAAATTCGAGATCAAACTCTTGCAGGATGACAATCCATTTATTATACTTTCCCCCAATCATCCTACGTGTGAGGACGAATTGAAATGGATTGACATGGGCAACAACCAAGGTTTGGCGAAGGAGAATATAATGTCTCAAACGCTGCACCACATGTACGGTAGCCAAGGCAAGCTTCTCGACATGAGAATACCGAATCTCTGCGTCAATAAGGTTTTGGCTCAGATAATATATGACATGCTCCTGGAGCTCCTCATCCTCTTGAACCAAAACCATACCAACTGTCTCTAAAGACGCGGCCACATATAATAAGAAATCACGGCTATAATCCAGAGGACTAATCACCGGGGCCAATGCTAGGGCTCGCTTAAGTGCATCGAAGGACTCCTGGGCTCGCTCATCCCATTCAAAGGGAGTATCCGTCTTCAGGAGACGCATGAAACCTCTAGTCAAATTGGCAAAGTTGACAACAAATCTTTGTAGGAAGTTTGACATGCCTTGCAAACACTGAAGATGACGGATATTTCGCGGGGGAGACAACTGAAGTATTGCCTCAACCTTCAAAGGGTCGACTCTTATACCCTCTTTCGAAACAATAAATCCTAACAAACGACCTGATTTCAAGCAAAATATGCACTTATGAGGGTTTAATCTAACAGCATAGTGCCGGCATCTTTCGAACACCAATCTCAAGTGATAAGAATGACGCATCCTCATGCGAGAATGAGCAGCGAGGTCATCCAAAAATACTTCAATAATGGACTTGAGATCGTGGAAGATCAAGGTCATTTCCCACTGAAATGTAGCTCCGGCGTTTTTAAGGCCGAAAGGCATTTTTCGATATGCAAATGTTCCCCAAGGAAAAATAAATGTGGTCTTATGTTGTTCCTCGGGTTTAATTTGAATCTGATTATACCCGAAAAAGCCGTCCATAAAGGAGAACACCTCGCTACCCGCACACTCATCCAAAATTTGATCTATAAATGGTGTGGGGAAGTTATCCTTAGGACAGGCACGATTTAAATCATGGAAATCAGTGCATATACAGATCGCTCCCTGTTTCTTATCCACCGGAACGGGGTTTGAAACCCACTCCGTCAAGGGAACGGGATAGATGAAACCAGCTTTCAATAGCTTCTCTATCTCTGCCTTTATGGCGGGTGCTTTCCTAGGATTCACCGCGTGTAAACGCTGTCGAACAGGCTTAGTGTATCGGGGAAAAAGCCGCGTATATCACTTTTCTAATGTTTTTAGGGATGATCAAGGATACATCAAAAGACAAAAAGTGGTCCATAGGGGCTAATGAGTCTGCAGCGGGACAGGGGAAGGCCATACAATGTGTGATTCACCTAGTGTGGTGAAATCCGCTATAACAAATGACCACAAACACACAGTCGTTTCCATGCTTAGTAGAAGGAAGTCTCGACATGTAATCCATGGAGATGGATTCCTAAGGTCGACTAGGGGTAGGCAACGGAGTATAGAGGCCTTGCTTCTTGATGGATGGTTTGGCAATGTCGCAGGCAGTGCAGGATCGGATGTACTTCCCGACGTCTTATCGAAGGTTCGACCAATAGAAATACTTTTGGAGTGCTGCCATTGTTTTCTCGACCTCGAAATGCCTAGCGACCCGATTGTAGTGCGCTTCCCAAATCATCTTGGCACGCTCGCTTGAAGGAACACAAAGGTGTCCCATGTGACATAGTAGTACATCCTGGAGGTGAAATTTTGGAACTTGGTTTCCCTCCAAGAGTGTCTAGTATGTGTGGCTGAATTTTGGATCGCCCTTTTAGAGAAGCATCCAATTAGAAGTCTCATGCCCACAAGAGTTGAGCACAGTGGTTATCGCCACGATCGGTGGTCGGCTGAGGCAGTCTACAACATTATTGGTGCTTCCCTTCTTGTACTTGATGTTCAAATGAAACTGTTGTAGATATGTGGACCACTTCTGATGGCGATCGTTCTGTAACTTTCCTTGTGTCTGTATGAACTGCAGGGGTCGGTGGTTTGTGTGGATGATCGTTTCCTTCCCCAAAATGTAATGCTTCCATTGTCGGCAAGCCTGTACAATGGAATATATCTCTTTGTCATAAGTGGGATATTTGCGGACGGTGTCGGACAGTGTCTCACTGTGATATGCCACTGGATGCCCTTGTTGAGTAAGGATTGCCCCAATAGCATAGTTAGAGGCATCTGTCTCAATCTCAAATGGTTGTTGCAAGTCTGGTAATGTGAGCACTGGGGCACATCAGAGGCGATGTTTCAATTCTGCAAATGCCTTCTGCTAAGTTTCCGACCAAAAGAATTTTGTTTTTGCTCCTCCCTTGGTGACTTGACTCAAGGGCCAAGTGATATGAGAGAATCCCAACATGAACCTGTAGTAGAAATTAGAAAGGCCTAGAAAGTTGCGAAGCTCTGTTAGAGTAGTTGGGGCTGGCCAATCCCGAATGACTTGGATCTTGGTTGGATCCACATGTACCCCGCAGTCATCAATAATGTATCCCAGATATTGAACCTGGGTCATGCCAAAAGTGCACTTGTCCAAATTGGCACACAACTTGTGCTACCGCAATGTTTGGAGGGCCTGTCGGATGTGGTGGAGGTGCTCTTCCCAAGTCTGGCTGAAGATTAGAATGTCATCCAAGTATAATACTACAAATGAGTTGGTGAATGGCCGCAAGATGTCATCCATTAGTCTCATGAAGGTCGCAGGAGCATTTGTCAGCCCGAAAGGCATGACCAACCATTCGAGAAGGCCCTCCTTGGCTTTGAAGGTAGTCTTCCACACATTGGTCGGTTCGATCGGTACTTGGTGATACCCAGACTTTAAGTCGATCTTGCTAAAATATTTCCCCCCTTTAAGCTGGTCCAGGAGGTCATCAATCCATGGGATCGGGTTCCTATTCCGGACAGTGATCTTGTTTAGCACCCGATAGTCAATACAGAGTCTGCAAGTCCCATCCTTCTTCTGTACCAATAGGATTGGGCTCCCACAGTGCGATGAACTTGGCCGGATGTGACCCTTTTGCAACAGCTCCTGAATTTGCCTCTTGATTTCATCATTCTCCAGAACAGAGCGTCGATAGATCGGTCCATTGGGCAGCGGTGCACTTGGGGTCAGATCGATGGGGTGCTTGACCTGACAGTGGAGAGGCACCCCGGTGGGTGAGGTGAATATGTCCCGATACTCCTCCATGACCTTGTCCATTTGTTGTTGTTGTACGGAGGGGCCCTGTCTGGAGGTCGTGGCCACGATCTTCTTATTTCCCTAAGGGCGGATCACCAAGAAAACAAACTTCCCAGTTTTGGAAATGAGCTTACTGCATTGTTTTGTAGTAACCAAAGAGATAGTGGCAGGAGGTGGTACCTTTGGTATCTTGTACAAATTATTTCCCAACGTAATAATAACAGTGCGAGGTCGGCAATCATACACAGCATGTTGCTTTCATAAGTATGGTTGACCTAATAATACATCACAAACATCAAGAAGAGCAATATCACATAATGCCTCATCAGTGAAGGGCTTGATGCTGTAGGGAAGGAAACATTGATGGCTGACGCGGAGATCTCGTCCTTGGTGTACGGATGCGGGTGTGATGTGGTCAACAAACCCAACCGCTCATGACCTCTACTGAAATCAGGTTCTTTTGGCTCCCGCTGTCGACAATGAACTGTAGTGGGGAAGCCTTTACCCATATCTGGGAGTGGAAAAGATGCTCCTCCTCCTCTGAATATTCTAGTTCTTCCTTTTGGATCTTCATGGTAGCAATGGTGGCATTGGGCTCTGCATCGATAATCTTCTTCCCTCTGTCATTCCCCTTCTCAAGTTCTGATTCAGTGTCAGAGTATGCATTTGATTCAGAAGCCTTTATCTCGGCCACCAGTGACTGCTTGGCTCGACACTCACTTATGTTGTGAGTGGGGCTCTTATGGAACTAGCACCACTTTCTCACTTCCTTCTTCATCTTTGCAGTGTTGCTCTTTGCTTGAGGCTTTGGAAAGTTTTCTTGATTCGCCATGCCTTGGCTATGTCCTTGGTTTTGTGGTTTGGGGGCACCTTTCCCTTGCTTTTGATTCGTAGATCCAAAGTCTCGCTTTTTTTGGTTGAATTTTTGCTCAAATTTGGTAGCATACCGATATGCCGTACTAAGCGAGGAGATGTCGAGGAACTCCATTTCCTCCTGAATGTATTTGTGCAGACAATTGTGGTACTTCAGCACCAAATGTTTCTCTGAATCTTTGATACCCAACTTGGTGCGCAGGGTATGGAACAGATTCATCAGCTCATGCACATCTTGATCTCTTTGCTGCCACAGGGTAGTCCATTGTATGTACTTGTCCTGATAGCTCCCCACTAGATAATATTGTCCCTTTATGGCATCTCAAAAATAATTCCAAGTGGGTACGACTGAGAACAGAGAGGGCTCCTCCTCGTCCTTTCTCTCACAGTAGGTTTCCCACCAATCCTTGACATGGGGGGTGGCTTTGAGTAGAGAAAAAGTAATCTTTTCCTGGTCAAAAAAGTCATGAACTGAGAAATATCCTTCTAATAGATTCAACCATCTATCTACGACATCTGCATCTATTCAGCCAACAAATATGGGAATGTAGAAGTTTAGTTGTACCTTAAAAGGGGTTGCTCCTCTAGCGTGGCTGCTAGATGCATATGCACCACCAGTGAGAAGTTGTTGAAGGATCTGGGTGAAGTTATCCATCATCGCGTTCCTTTGTTTTTCAAGGGCCTCCTTGAGCAACATTTTGATAGGATCTTCTGCACCCTCGTCTTTCTTTTCATCCCCCATGGGTGGCCATCGGGATTTGCAAGGCTGATCTTGCAACGGTTCAACCAGATCGAGCCCTAACTCTTTATAACCCTCCCTCGTTGGGGACATGCAAAGAAGGATCGAGAAAAAGCAGATTGCTCTGATACCACTAATCTAGATTTATGCAAGAACACAACAAAATACACAAATAACCACAGAAACAAATATGCATCGGAAATAACACTTCATTTCATTAATCAATAATTGAAACTTGTTTACATACAGAATGGAAATAAACTAGCTGGAGTGCTGGTAGCTTATCTCTAAGAAGAGATGTGACAGCTACATGCCTCTGAACTCTATGTTACAATGAGGCTCGAAGTCCTATATATTATTGAGAAACAATGGAAACCCTACACATCCAAAAACCTAACCCTAGGAGGTGAAAACGCCAGAATGTGGGCCCCGTTGGGTAACTTGGTACATCAATTTCTCGGGGTCGTAACTTTAGAATACTACCTCCATTTGATGTGCATGATACATCATTAGAAATATCTATTTAAGGACTACATCCATAAAGAACAAACATTGAGTCCGAAACGGACTCATATTTGCTCGACATTCGATGCCAAAAAAATGTCGTTTAGGGCCTCAAAACGACTCTAGAAGTTTAGCACCTGAAAACTGCCAAAAATAATAAATTGTGCTACAATTAAGGAAACTGGAAAACTGAAAGAAACAATGGTGGGGGTCCAAGTGGAATAGGTTGGTAGCCATCAATATCCTCCTGGATCAGGTTGGGTGGAGTAGGGGAAGGACACAATTATCCTTTGGAAAGTTGTAGCTTGCTTAGGGTATTGTAGTATTCTTTCAGCTTAGTTGATAACGCACAAAGGTTGGAGTCTCTTAAGGTGTTGGAGCACCTCCCTAAATGTAAGGCTTATACACATAGGAGTTAAGCATTTCATGGTTTTTCCATACAAAGGTAAGCTTCCATTGAAATGTTTTAATTGTGGTAGAATTGGTCATTTTTTAGCCAAATGTCCCCATAAGGAAGGGAAGTTAAATCGAAGCATAGCTCAACCTAAAGAGCACATGATGAAGAAGAATAATCTCTATTCCAAGGATAATGAAGGAACAACCACTAATGTTGATGAAGAGAATTCATGCATTGAGATCTTGTTTCTTTCTATAGAAGGTCATCATTATGAAGAAAATCTGAACAGAGACAATTAAGAATAAGTTGTTGTAGATCTTGAAGCTAAGCTAGTAGAAGCCCTAGAAGAAATTGAGATCCTAAGAGAAATTAGTGAGAAAATGTTGGGAATATTATTTGTCTAATGAAATAAACAACTGAAATTCCCAAAACATAGATTATCAACCCGAGGAAGTATTTTATTTCAAATCTATCGTGCAATATGTATGCAATCACAATTTCTACCTGACACTGTTGATCTATTGGTATGGAATTGAAACTCTTTGTAAACTAGATCACACCTTCTTGAAAATAAATCAAACCTTAAACCTATTCATAAAACCATACTGTAAATCTAAAAACAAAATAAACTCTTATGAATCAAGATCTAATAACATAAATCTGAAAGAAATGCTATGTTGGCCAATGATCTATCAAAAGAAATTAACATGAATAACAACAACAATAAATCTAGTAATGAATGAAAGAAAGAACTAAATGATAAACAAATTCACATACTTACAATAAACACTATCAACATCTGCTCAGGGAAGAGGGCCCTTTCTCCACTGAGCAGAGTTGGATCTCCATAATGAAGGTCTACAACTCCATAATTAAGAAACTGCCAGCATGTATTATCAAAATGAAATTATTATAACAGAGTCTGGATCAAATTCTACATCATAACATTGCTTTCTCTCCTCTCCCCCATTCTCCATGATATTTATTACATATTTTTACATAAAAATCATTCATGAGGATGAGGAACCGAATTCCCAACTTGGAATTTGTTTTAACAAATTTGCTAATCTGAAAACCGACCATAACTGCAAATCTGGGAAATACCCTCTCAAAGAACCACTTGTATCTCTCGTATCATGGTTGTTTTGGGATATTTTCTCACGATTCAATTAATTGAGGCCATTATGCACAAAACCCATGCCCCAGATCTTCGAGATTCTTCTTCATTTGACCGCAAATTGAAACACAAATAAATGTTTTCTTATCTGGAACATGTTTTTGGCTGAAGCCATTTGATAATGAGTTGGAGGTCGCCATGTTGACATGTGTACAAATTCAATATCACAAATCCACATAATCAATCTTAGGAATGAAATCATGTTGTGAATTTCCATGTGGACGTGTTTTAGCATGCTAACTCTAGAGACTTGAACCATGAGTGATGCTATTGCTAATATGAAAAATCACTTCACAAACCATCATCAACAAAATTATGCAAAATAGTCTTCAATTCATCAAAAATAAAGAAAAATAATCATTATTATCCACTAAAACATCAATGGAAGTGATATAGTATTTTACAGGCAATTACAACAAATAGATGGACAATGGAATGATAAATGGGTAATAATAGGAAGAAGATGGATGAAATAGATGTCAATAGGTGATGAAAATAGGAACAAATCCGTGACCCAACATCTCCCCCAAACTGAATTTGGTGCATGTCCTCATGCAACCCAATACCTGTGTAACATCCCAACTAGAAAGACTCATACAATTGTTGTTTTCATTTTACTATGCATAGTGACCCAGACCACTCTACTTTCCCACTGATGGTGATAATGGAATATGATGTTTCTTTTTCCAAATAATACTTGAAACTTCTTCAAATAGTGTTTGTTGCATTTCTCCTTCAAAAGTATCCCTCAAGTGATTTCTAGCAATTTCTGTGGAGTTTCAACAATTAGCAAAAAATTTAGTAGAGAATTTTAGCGGTGTTTTAGCCATTTAGCGGATAATTTAGCAAAGTTGTAGCCATTTAGCAGAGAATTTAGCGAAGTTACAACAATTTAGCGGAGAGTTTAGCGAAAAATTTAGCAGAGTTGCAACCATTTAGCGGAGTTGCAGCAAGAGAGCGCTAAATTTAGCGTAGTTTCAGCAAAAGAGCGCTAGATTTAGTGGAGTTTTGGCAAATAGAACAAAAAACTTTTGAACCCATTTTCTCCCAAATGACGAACTGGGTTTGGCTGAAACTTTGTTGGAAAGTTTGTACTAGTCCAATGCATCTCCACCCCAAAAATCAGAGATACCCACATCACGAATTTCGAGAAAAAATCAAATTGGTTGTAGGTGATGATGATCATTTTTTCGAAAATTGTGCAACATTTTTTTCCCGAAACTTGGTGAGTATATTCCTCTTAACATAGTGCTTATTCTTACAAAAATCAAATCCATATGATGCACGAATCTCGAGATATTGACAAAATGGATGTAGGTGATGATGGCCATTTTCTAAAAAATCATGCAATGAATTGAGATGAAACTTACTAGAGTTGTTCATCATAATATTATGCACTTCCTATCCAAAAATCATAAAAAACCAGTTCACTATTTGTGAGATATGCTCAAATCAAATTCTGCACTTTTGTAGTTTTCAAAATTGCCATAGAAATGCTCCAATTCATGGACTGTAGCAACCCTTCTTTTCTTCCCCAAATTGAATATTTTACCTGCCCTCAGGTAAAGTAAGAGTTGTTAGCTTAGTTGGAAAGTATCCATATCCCCCAAACTTAACATGTTGTCATTCTTTGATTCCTTGGAAGATATAAACCAATGTACACAACATACAATGATAAATTAATTTCCATAAACTTTTTCATATTTAGCAGCTGGTCCGTTTCTCCATGGAAGAGAACCTAATACATATTTTTTTTTCGAGTATAAGATGCTTGATAAATTATACTTACAGTCCCAAGGTTCCCTCAAAATCCTTGGGTCATTTGAGAGTATGGCTCATGTCTTGTGATCTCCTCAAACATCTGATAAAGAAAGCTGAAATAAATCATTATGAGGAGAAGATGTTTCTCAAATAATTAATCCAGGCATCAATGAACTCAGTCTCCAACCATGATAGTCAAACAAACAACTATATAACCATTTATGTACGATAATAATTTTTTTGTAGCAATGCATGCATTAGATTCTTTCCTCTTCATACTTTGAATGTATAAGATAACGTTGGCTTGCATTCAAAGATGCTACTAAAAGAAAGCAAACATCATAATTGTTTGGACAATGAGCATATATGGCAAGAGTCAATCATTAATTTTTGTGATAGCATCAAATCTTATCCAAATTATGTATATCAACTCATAGTATCAAAATTCCAAGTTTACCATGTAACTAAGATATCCCAACAAAGATGTGGCTTCCCAAAGATGGGATCCAAAAATTCCAACGCATGCAACCTCCAATCTTACTCAACAATGTATAATTTTTTCGAGAACTCAACAAATAGTTGATGATATTCATGTGCAGTGGTCTTGAATTAGTCCATTCACACAAAAAAGAAAGTGCACATGAAAGAAATACTCAGAAAAAGAGTTTAACTGCTAATTAACCATGAGTATTAAACAAGTAATCCAATTGTTTGTTAGACCACATTTGAAATATATTTTCCCTTTTTACCTTTGGTGGCAAGCTGATATACATTTGAGGCTGAATCCTTCTTTAAGAGAGCTACAAATTGACTATACTTAACTACAATTGGCCCTATGCTGGAGTATATCCACAAAACGTTGCAAGCATCGTTTTAATTTTTTTTTACTGATGTTACCATAAAACCTCTGAAATGATTGCACTTAGATTTTTATCAAGCAACCCATATGTATAAAGTGACTGAGAAACCACACACCATACTATATAGATTCTGTTCTCTGCTTATGTGGATGGGAACCTAGTAATCATGGCATTCCATATCTCAAAACAACTTGGGTTGCTGCTATATAAAGATAAGCATATTACCTCGAAGGCTGGTTTATATTTCATGACAACAAGACTTATTTTTCATGAAGAATCACAACATCAAGTATGTAAGGACCAAAACATTTATCATCATTATGAAATGCACATGACAACAGTTGTAAATCAATGTATGCATTAACAAACCATGAAACTCACACCTCTAAATGTATTCTCTGTTGTATGTCAGCATATACTTCTTCCACTGTAGGTTCTCATGAAGAAACAATAATGCCTTTTATTCCCACTGTTGGTTCTTGTGTGGCAGCAACAAAACATTTTCTCATGCTTGGAAATAGGAGGTGTAGGGAAGGACTTGACTTGGGTTTCATGGATTAGAATGATGAAGGACAAATAACTAGTGGTAAAGAAGTGGAGATGCTATACAAAAAATGGAAATGGATAATGCTTAATGGTTCTTCATGACATTTTCCTAAATATTTAATAAATAAATAACTCATGCTATTTTACCTCAAGTTTTACTTCCGTGGAAGCCTTTGTTGACATGAATGTATTAATGCATATTGTGGTTGATATAGGTTGTTAACTACTGCTGAGAGATGTAGCTGGAAGATAAAAAATGATGAAGGTTGAATCTGATATGAAATGAGGAACTATGCAAGATAAACTGAATGATGTTGTAGATGATGTTGAAGTTGGCATTCATATAAGTGCAGTGGTGGATCTTGAGACTACTAATTGCTGAAAACAAATGATACCAGTTGAATGAAAAGAATACTCCTAAACTGCTTGAGCAATAAAAATATATAGTCTTCATCCATTATCCATGCTTATATACAATTTAACTCATTTGAATGAATTTTCTTGAAGTCAAACATGGAAAAACTTCGTTGGATTACCAATCAATAATGAAAGTTGTTAACCAACACGAGACAACTCACCAGTGATGACAATGAGATATCAAGGTACAATAGTACAACCTGTCATGTATGAATGTATGTGTTGAAGTGGCATCACCTGTAGGATCTGAAAAATAAGAGACAATACATAGCTCAAGATACTATACATAGCTCAAGTCTTGTTGCCCAGATAATGTGTTGAGGTCGATGGGACAAGACCATTGGAAGGTGGACCTTAATGAATTCCACAGCATGCAATATAAGTACAAAACAAATGATTGTGAAGAACTAGAGATGAAATATTTTCTCTAACAAGTAGGATTTATTGGTAAAAGGAAAAAAGAAAGGGAGGAAACTCAACATGCAAGAGAGACAGGAGACATTATTCATGGGTTAGGTGTGAGTGCAGTGGATAGTATGGAAGTGAAGAAATGGGGAAGAAGGTCATGGAAGTGATGGAATAATGGAGGAAAGAAGGAAATGTATGGGCATAACATGGTGTTCGTGAATGAGCATGATGGACGAAAGGTATTTTGGGAGGCTTCTTTAGTATCAAGTCATGTAGCAATGGAACTTGACTTATGGAACATTGGTCTTCCTATGGTTTACATATAAATTCCTCAATTGTTATTTTTAATCCATTTGAAAATTTAATAAAAAGTCTTCAAAACTAGCTCATGCATATATTAACCTTCTATCTTCCAAGGACCTGTGAAAACCTAGCACTTGCCTATGGGAGAGCAATGGCCAATTAGACTCACTAGTGATGTTTTGATCATAAATTCTTCGTTCCTCGTCCAATTTGAGTGATTCCAAAGCTAATGAAAGTAAATTTATAGGTCCATTTTCCATTAGAAATAGATTTTTAAAAATTCCATAATATGATATGTCAAAACTGCTTAGTAACAACCTGTAGGACAATGTGTTTTTCGAATTCCGGTCTAGACCAACAGTCACAGTATTTGAATATAAATTTTTCGTTTGATGATGGATTGATGTGATTCCAATTGGATGTGAAAATAGATTCCTGTAAGGATCCCCAATAGAAATAGGTTTGTATCCAATAATAATGCATGGGTCAAATACGCCAATGAATAGTCTAAAAAACCAAGTTTTAAAAATGTTGATTTGTGATAGACAGTCATTATTTTGTTCATAAAAGTTTTGTACGATATCAAAATTGAGTGATTCAAATTGTGTTGTAAACTATATTCATAGGGGAATATTCCAATGAAATAGGTTTTCAAGATATATCCAATCAAGAATACAAAAAGTGATTGTCCCAGCTCTGTTCCTAAGTTGCCTGCTTGATACCCTATTAGTATTTTGACCAAAAATTTTTCGTTTGATGCCCAATATCAAAAATTCAAATTGGTTTTGAAAATATATTCAAAGGGATAATTAGAAATGAAACAAGTTTTAAAAATAATTCCATTTGGTCTCCCAAAAATGGGCTAGCCAAACTGTGTTTCAGTAAAAATTTCAAGCCAAAATGCCACATAAATCCAATAAATGAAATATGGCTCCCAAAAAGTGACTGGAATATGTGTGAATGTTTTTAATGATAAAAATTTGGATAGAACACACACCCATGCCAAAAAATTTGAGCATTGAGTATCTAGATTGTCTTACACAGTGTGTTGCAGTAGCTGCTACAACCCTTAAAAATGATATAATGTTTGAAAATAAAGCCTGTGTATTTTAATGGATGTGTTATATAGAAATGAAAACTAAACACATACCATGATGATTGCACAAGTTTCAAGCTTGAAGGTTTCCATAATCGTTTGGATCCTTTCCCCGTGGAATCTTCATTCACTAATGCTTTCTTCCTCTTATCAATTTCCTGAAAAATAGAGATTAGTAATATGGGTAGCTCTTATTGCACCATGTGTCCAAGAGTTCTTATTCAAAACAAAATGATACTATCTATGAATCCTAGATATGAGTGAAAAATCAAATGGGATATTACCAATGTGTTAGCACCAGGATTTTGAGCCCCCAAGGTCGAGCGAGGGGAGGCCGCTCCCGGGAAACAACAGAACCGCTTTAGACTGTGCCTCTGACCCTGCGTAGTCAGAGAGGGATCTCTCGTTTGTCACCAGAGTATCTCCACATAAGGTTGTCAATATTGTGTGTCACTAGAGTCTACTTTGCATAGTATTTTCAATTAGCATAATCAGGGGGCTAGGATCCTGAATGGGGCAAAGTGTGTTGAGGAAGGTGCATGGTGGGATTATTGGGGGCAAGGGACCATGGGAAAATGGAGTCAAAACCTGCGGAAGAAACGATTACAAATGGAAATAATGACGAAAGATTGTAAACAGAGGCAAGATAGCTGCTGATTTCCCAATCAGGATATTTTAGTGGGCGATTTAGAACACAAGGAGGGACAGTCCATCGCATGGAGCACCGGCGAGATGAATTCCATGCAACTTTAAAAGAACCATTGGTAAATGCCTAGAACAACAGTCGGAGCATATCCAGTATGAATTCCAAACCACTATACACTAAGTTGCAGGCATGGAAAGCAATTTACAAAATGGAGTGGAAACATGAAACACATTTACACGTAAAAGAGAGCACGTATTGGGAAAACAACAACACAGGAATATCTACTGTGAGTAACAGTCTTTCATTGTAATTTATTCATACATAGGTATCAGGCTTTACAAATGGGAGCCTCAGCCCGAGATTGTTTCCCAATATAATTCACTAACTCCATTCTCCCTCTATCAGGAGCGTTTTTATACAATCCTATTGCTAATACTATCGAATCAAAAACTGTTACAAGTCGCCATCCAGTGTTAACAGTGCAAAGAGTGAACTAGCACCACGTTTTAAAAATATGCATGACAAATGTCATGATGCTGACTGTCGCATTCGGCTTGAATAATAGCTTGAATCGGCTGTCATGATGAATGATAAGGATGATTCCTCCCCCTCTACCTGAAACGTGTGCTTCCACCGTGTTCAAATGCAGCTTTCCACATGGCCACACACTGGCAAAGGGGTCAGCTTCCTTTGAAACAAACCACGTGCCACACTTGCGAACTGGGAAAATGGCGTGGAGGGACAAGACCTCCACCTCAGGCATATCTTGAATGGCGTCAGAGAAGTCAACCAATCCGTGAGAGCACAGATTACACGCATGAACGTCTCCTCCACTGTCATCTCCACACTGGATGGGAGATCTACACCTTGGGAGTCTTCTCAACCGTCTGATCAAAGGAATCTATCATATCCACCGTCCATGTTCCATTCCCCCTGCTACCAACTTTTCTCTTCTGAACACCGCAGGTAGTTCTGGTCTGCGACACGTTCTTCACTATCGACAGAGATCGACCCTTCATGCAGTCGTCGATCAGAGTGGGCCCCACCCTCTTTCACAATGGAAAACTTAGATGTCTATCCATGCTAGTTCGCCTTGCGAAATGAACCGTAGCTGTAGATTTATCTCCTTCTTCATCACGGCTGCTAATCTTTGTGAACCCTACACCTTTTCACGATTTGAGATTGCGGTTTTATTTGTACAAGTATGGATCATGAAATCTCTTTAGGCCATAGATCTGCCCCAGACCTCATCTCAACCGTCGAAAGACTCCGGTCTTTAACACGTTTCACAATCCTGGATGGAAGCTTTGACCGTGCATGTTTGCTCGCACGAAGCGGTTCAGAACTGTGGATCTTCCCCCGATCAATCGTAGCCCTTGATTATGAATCCTACCCAATGTTACAACACACCTTCCGCTTTCTTGATTGAAGGGTGGTCACATGAAATTCGAGGGGCTGGGACCCTTACCGAACTCCCATCAAGCCCCCTAAAATCAACTGTTAAAACAAAGTATTAACAACTGGCTCCATGAGGGATGATATCCTCCCAGCGAGGTAGCAAAGAACCCTCGTAGACCAAGTGCCGAAATTGGGTCGTCTTCAGTCTTTCTTTAACATCTCCATCTGCTCCATGCTACTGCTTCAGCGAATTTGTGCCACTCTTTCAAATCATGCAGGTGACCTTAAACCTGTGCTGGTAACTAAAAATGAACATAAATTGAAAACAGTAATGAAGGAAATGCTCAATAGCAGTTGAGCTTATTTTCTCCTACCTACTCTACCTAACTTTGTACATAAGCCCAACTAAGTGAAATCAGACTTCCAGTGAAGCCAATCAAGCAACTTGCCTAATACTCTTGTTCTTGTATGGTGCTTGATGGACAAAAATGAAACAAATAATGGGAGAAGGGAATGTTAAACAAACTGATTTTTAAGGCAGTGATGCGACCAATCATTTCCTTCACCCAGACCCTCCATGTATTTGGCCACAGGGTCGTAGAAATCACGGCAACCTCCAGCACGTACTGTCGCCTGCTCATGGGAAAGCTGCCCGGAGCTTCCTACTTCTAGAGAGTCATCAAGCCGACACTTGGAAGATTGCAGATGAAGACCCACATAATATTTCTCTAATGGAATATCCCTCTCTCTGCCAAAAATTTTTGTAACAAGGGCATGATGTGCTTCGAGAGGGAGGTCCTCAGCTTCTCCAATGGAACCGAGTAGGCATACTCCTTCTGAGTGAGGCATTGTTCCTGAAAGAGGAGTATCAGAAAAAGTGTTTATCTATAAGCTACTACATCCATCTTCATGTTTGTACAAGTCTCTGGCCTGCACCACCTTCGTTTCTTTCTGCTTTTGCTTGGAGGCCTTAATCATATGTGGTATCAACTCAAAAGAGGCATAACATAAGGGTAAGTTATCACCTCCAGTGCCCTCATCATCTTTCCCAACTTCGACCTCCTGACTTTGCATTACACTTTGATTTCTTTCATCAGAAGGCATCGCTTCAATAGCTGGTTCGTCAGGTATATTCTGCAGGTACTCTTCTTCATATTCGTCGTACATAGGCACACCAAAATCCTTCTTAAAATCGTCCTTAGTTGACCAGGAGCGGGGCAGGCCACCATCTTTAGAGAATGACCCTGCAGGATCGTTTATTTCAGCCTCGGGCCGGTCATCTTTCTGCATATCATGAGAGATCTTAGACGGGCTATGGGATTCCTTCTTCTACTTGTAGGGCCCAACCCATTTGTATGTATCCTTTATTTCACCACCACCGTCCTGATCTGACAATATCCTAGACATCTCAAGGTTTTCCTCAACCTCCAAACAATCAGCGAGCATCTGATGCAGGGTGGTTGATTTTCTCTCCAAAAGAAGCAAGGACCGGTCAGGAGGAAAGGCGGCTGCATAATAGATCTTAGCAGTGTTCTCAAGAGGTTGGACTTCCTTAGTCATGTTATAATAAAAGCTTGTGAATCTTCTGTTAAAACTGGATATGGCCTCACCTTCATGTCTCCTCAAAGAATAAAACTATGAAAGTATTTGCTCCAGTGGCCGTTTCCTACCCCAAAACCTCAAGAATATGCAAGAAAGCTCTTCCCAAGTGCTGTTGGACTTAGGCTACAAGTGTTCAAACTAGACTTTGGCATCCGGTTGCAAGGACAGAGTGAACGCCCGCATGCAGACGTCATCATGTTCTATATCAAAAAGGTCAGAGAAATGCTCAAAGGCTTGTACATGTTTCTCAGCAGTCAAGTTTTCAGACTCTCCGTCGATCTTGGGGAGGTACTTGTAATATTTCACGGGAAAATCATGGAGGATAGGAGGTGATTGCAGCGGTTTATATCGGCTTGGAGATTTGGGGGAGACAAGGTTAGGTACGATAGCTAAACTATTGTCCGAGGTTCCATGAATTTCAAAGGGGTGTTCTTTGACATCAGGTGCTACTGGATAAAGGTCTAGGACAAAATTAGATGTACCAGATGACGCAACGCTTTTGGTCTGTAAAGAAGGATAAATAGGAACATATTCATGGCTCTGCTTAGGATGAACTGGGCCATAGAAGGCTGTTTTGATAAATCTAAGAAAAGAGAAGAGAAAACTTACAAGATAGGATAAGGCATCCTGGAAGAAATGCGAACTCGAGTGCTTGGCCCTTCCGCCGTGCATTTCTGAGCTTTATGAGGGGTCCATTTTCCAGGTGGGATAGGCCAGCCTTCCTCGGTCATTAGATTTTCTGTATCACATCACCAACGGAGTCGCTGAAGTCTGAATCCTTCAAGAGTGGAGTTGCCAGGTGAAAAGTGCTCAACCTTCTTGGGTTTGACCGATTGTTCACCATCAACGGCCAAATCTAAATCTTTTCCGTTCTTCCCAGGGAGGATCTCCAAGTTTGTTCCTTGGCAAAAGTGCCAGTTTGTTAGCACCAGGATTTTGAGCCCCCAAGGTCGAGCGAGGGGAGGCCGCTCCCGGGCAACAACAAAACCACTTTAGACTGCACCTTCGGCCCTACGTAGTCAAAGAGGGATCTCTCGTTTGTCACCAGAGTATCTCCACATAAGGTTGTTAATATTGTGTGTCACCATAGTCTACTTCGCATAGGATTTTCAATCAGCATAATCAAGGGGCTAGGATCCTAAATGGGGCAAAGTGAGTTGAGGAAGGTGCATGGTGGGATTATCAAGGGCAAGGGACCATGGGCAAATGGAGTCAAAACCTGTGGAAGAAACGATTACAAATGGAAAGAATGACAAAAGATTGCAAATGGAGGCAATATAGATGCTGATTTCCAAATCAGGAGATTTTAGCGGGTGATTTAGAGGACAAGGAGGGACAATCCATCGCACAGAGCACCAGCGAGATGAATTCCATGCAACTTTAGAAGAACCATTGGTAAATTCCTGGAATAGCAGCCGGAGCATATCTAGTATGAATTCCAAACCACTATACCCTAAGTTGCAGGCATGGAAAGCAATTTACAAAATGGAGTGGAACTAGGAAACACATTTACACGTAAAAGAGAGCACATATTGGGAAAAACAACAACACAGGAATCTCTGCTGTGAGTAACAATATTTCACTGTAATTTATTCATATGCAGGTATCAAGCTTTACAAATGGGAGCCTCAGCCTGGGATTGTTTCCCAATCCAATTCACTAACTCCATTCTCCCTCTATCGGGAGCGTTTTTATACAATCCTATTGCTAAGACTACCGAATCAAAAACTGTTACAAGTCGCCATTCGGCGTTAACAGTGCAAAGAGTGGACTAGCGCCACATTTTACAAATATACACAACAAATGTCATGACACTGACTCTCACATTCGGCTTGAATAACAGCTTGAATCGGCTGTCATGACAAATGATAAGGATGATGCCTCCCCCTCTGCCTGAAATGTGTGCTTCCACCGTGTTCAAATGCAGCTTTCCGCATGGTCACATGCTGGCAAAGTGGTCGGCTTCCTTTGAAACGAACCATGTGCCACACTTGCGAATTGGGAAAACAGTGCGGAGTGACAAGACCTCCACCTCAGGCATATCCTGAATGGCGTCGAAGAAATCAGCCAATCCACGAGAGCGCATATTACATGCGCGAATGTCTCCTCTGCTGTCATCTCCACACTAGATGGGAGATCTGCACCTCAGGAGTCTCCTCAGTTGTCCGATCAAAGGAATCTATCATATCTGCCGTCCATGTTCCATTCCTCCTGCTGCCAACTTTTCCCTTCTGAACACCACAGGCAGTTCTGGTCCGTGACACGTTCTTCACCATTGATCGAGATCGACCCTTCATGCAGTCGTCGATCAGAGTGGGCCCCACCGTCTTTCGCAATGGGAAACTTAGATGTTCATCCGTGCTAGTTCACCTTGCGAAATGAACCGTAGCCATAGATTTGTCTCCTTCTTCATCATGGTCGCTGATCTTTGTGACCCCTACACCTTTTCATGATTTGAGATTATGGTTTTATCCACACAAGTATGGATCGTGAAATCTTTTCAGGACGTAGATCTACCCCAGACCTCATCTCAACCGTCGAAAGCCTCTTGTCTTTAACATGTTTTGCAATCCTAGATGGAAGCTTTGACCGTGCATGTTTTCTCGCGCGAGGTGGTTCGGAACCGTGGATATTTCCCCGATCAATCGCATCCCTTGATTATGAATCCCGCCCAATGTTACAACACACCTGTCGCTTTCTTCGTTGAAGGGTGGTCACATGAAATTTGAGGGGTTGGGACCCCTACCAAACTCCTGTCAAGCCCCCTAAAATCAACTGTTAAAATGGAATGTTAACATAATGATTTTCATTTTCAACCATAAATTTACCTCACTCAGATCTTCAAGCAAAGTTCATGTCTAGCGGTGCCAGTAAACTGGTTTTCACAACTAGAATTATTTTTCTCTTTACTATTTTATTTATTTACAATGTCCTACACTGCTTGGAAATAACAAATTCTTCTCAAGTGTAGGATAAATTCCAATGGAGCCACTTTTGAAGAAATGAATCAAGTATGCTCATGCTCCCAATAGAAAAATATAACTTTATGAATGCTAGGATATGAGAGATCAACTTCCATTGAAATGATGGTGCCAAGAATTGTTGAAGTATGGAATGATATTGCATACTGGTGGTAGATTGAAACCAAGCTTCAATATAGTACTTGTGCCATTAATTTCTCATAGTTGTTACATCATGAATCTCTTTAGAAAACTAATCTTCTTAAATGCATAAGAAATTCAAATATGGTGACAATGATGCTGGAAGTCCTTCAATTTTTTTCCAATCCTTGTTCTTCGTCAAATATTATGTGTGGCTTGTTTATCTTGTCTTCTTGTTGATTATGATAAGAAAC
>LPNX010620409.1:2177729-2195220 GCA_001517045.1 Pseudotsuga menziesii | reverse complement strand
CATCTCTGGACTGGATCTGGATCATCACTCGATCTGGATCATCATCTCTGGACTGGATCTGGATCATCACTCGATCTGGATCATCACTGCTGGATCTGGATCATCACTTGATCTGGATCTCTCGGAGTCATCATAACTGGATCTGGATCATCTCTCGATCTGGATCTCCGTTGGTCATCATCATGGGTATATTATCTCGTCATAGGAAGTTCTACAGAGCTAGCCCTTTTTCATGCTGGATGTAGGCCTACCCTCATGTAGGTCTTCGCCCAGCACTTACATCTGACCTGCTCGTCAGAAAGGCACGCCCAGCACTCACATCTGATCATGTAGTAAACTACAATCCCATCAGAAAGGCCCAGCACTCACATTCACTAGCATGGTAGGCACAATCAACTACCATCTGTGAAATGGCTCAGCACTTACATCTGACCTACTCGTCAAAAAGGCACAATCCCACCTAATGATGGAAGACTCTCAACCACAATGAAGAGAGATTTCTGCACTTACATCTGACATGGAAGGAACTAAATCCTTTAGCCATGAATAGAATGGCCCTGCCCTTACATCTGACTTGCTCGTCAGAATGGCACAATCCCACCTAATGATGGAAGACTCTCAACCACAATGAAGAGATATTTCTGCACTTACATCTGACATGGAAGGAACTAAATCCTTTAGCCATGAACAGAATGGCTCTGCCCTTACATCTGACCTGCTCGTCAGAATGGCACAATCTCAGCACTCATATCTGACATGGAAGGAACTGAATCCTCTCACCATGACAGAATGGCTCAGCCCTTATATCTGACCATGGAAGGAACCAATCCTCTCACCATGTCAGAATGGCTCTGGGTCTCATCACTATCTCTGGGAGGAAGCCTCGATTTGGAGAACACCAAGTCTCTCTCTGAAGTACTCAAACTTCAGCCTAGCCAATGGCTTCGTCAAAACATCAGCTCAATGTNGACTCAAATACATAATAGAAACATCCCAGAATAAACATCGGGTTACAATAATATAAAATACATAGAAGAATACATTCCGAAGTTACATATACATCAACAGAAACTTCACTTTTAAGTATTGGATTTAAAACATATTCAGGCCTCGTATGGATTTGCTGCAACAATGCACAGTCTTTTTGCAGTAGTGTAGGTGAGGTAGAACAGGGGGGAAGTGTAGGAAAATTTTGCAGTTCAACACTATAAGCATATTGTACTGCATTATTATGGTTAGGGTGGGGGTTGGATTGGATAATAAATTGTGTTGGATACCAAGGATTTTGATGAGAAGATAGATGTGGTCGATGTAGAGGATTTGTTTGTGAGGCTAATCTTGAAGGACCGAGTTGTGATGAAACATGAGGGAGAGTGGTCATGTGATCATAAGATATTCCATTTCAACCTTGTGGATAGAGTAGGTAAGAGTTACATTGAGGCCGCAACAGCTGCCATGGTGGAGGAGTATGCAATGATTGAGTACGAGAGTAAGGAAATGGAGGGATATATTTTTGAACCATACATGTAGGCCACGATTTCCATGGGTGTTGCAATGAGTTTACTGCAACTCTTAGATCTCTTTGAAATATTGCTTTCATCCTTGGTAAAGAGGGGAAACAATCATGGAATGATTCAGGCCACAAATGCCACAAATTGTGAGACTATCCAAAGGACAATCCATTGCAAGATCTTGCTTCTAAAACCTAGGGAAACTGTTTCTTCAAATTCCTCATGCTTTTCCTTAACCTGTAAAACACCCAATTGTGAATTTAGTGAACCATTGATATCAATATTAAAAAATTTCAAATAAATTTATGATTTCAGCTCCTAGAATTCCTGTTTTTGTAGCAGATTTCAAAAACCTAGAGGAAAGTTCTTTAGAATTCTTACCAATCTTGGAGTTTCCTCCTCAATACCTTATACATAACTCACAAACATCATCATATGATAGTTGAAATACATCACATGTTCCCATCAGATTTAAGATTTATGAATATCCATCTTGGATTCCTTTAAGTAGGAGTGTTTCAAGGTCTCTTTCCCCAGTTTTCTTTGTTTGTATCTTTGAAGGTTTATTGAAAGCGTTCCATGTAGTCCTCTAGACTCTCTTCTTATCCTTGTGTCATTTCGAATATGTCTTCATTGCCCCTGCAATAATATTGGTACCTTTTAAAGAATACATGTTTCATGTCTTCCCAAGTTTGTATGCAATTCCCACTGAGGATCATGAACCATCGGAGGGATGTTCCTTTTAAAGTAAGGGGAAACACATTCAAAATTTGATCATTAGCACAATTACCATAGTCTCTAAAAAGTACTTCAATTTGAAATAAAAATGCATTGGGTTCTTTGTTTTCCAAACCGTGAAAATTTGGTAGAGCAGATGAGGGAATGCTTTGCATTTGTACCGCTCCTCCCGGATTTATGATGGGGAATTCAAAGGTAAAAACTTCTGCATCTTTATTACCTGCCATATCTTCATTAGATTCTTCATGTGTTATATTGAGGCTCCTCCTTTGAATGTTCCTATCAACTTGTTAGTAGAATGGGTGGTGCTTACAACACCTCTAAGGGGAATGATAAGATTTACACACCAAAAATTGAGAATAAAATAAAATTGAATGCAAAAAAATAAAATCTACACTGAAAGAAAATTCAATCAATTGAAAAGTAATCATGCAACCTACATGCCCTAACATTTATGAGGCCGAGCCCATTTCATTCTGTCGAACGACGCACAACTCTTTAGTACGTCTTACCTCCCTACACCTGAGGATCAGGACCACATCTACCATGATCTATTTTAATCATGCATCTACAAAACAATGTCATATTTACTTTTGCACCATTGATAACTTTCTCGGCAACGACGCCAAAATCTGAGGCAGATTAATTGTCTAATGAAATAATTATCTGAAATTCCCAAAACATAAGTTGTCAACCCGAGGAAGTATTTTATTTCAAAGCTATCGTGAAATATCTATGCATGCACAATTTCTACCTAACACTGTTTATCTATTAGTATGAAATTAGAACTCTTTGTAAACTAGATCACACTTTCTTGAAAATAAATCAAACCTCAAACCTATTCATAAAACCATGTTGTAAATCTAAAAACAAAATCAACTCTTACAAAGCAAGATCTAATTACATAAATTTGAAAGAAATGCTTTGTTGGTAAATGATCTATTAAAATAAATTAACATGAATAACAACAACGATAAATATAGTAATGAATGAAAACAAGAACTAAATGATAAACAAATTCACACACTTACAATCAACACTACGAGCATCTGTTCAGGGAAGAGGGCCCTTCCTCCACTGAGCAGAGTTGGATCTCCATAATGAAGGTCTACAACTCCAGAATTAAGAAACTGTCAGCATGTATTATCGGAATGAAATTATTACAACAAAGTTGGATCAAATTCTATAGCATAACATTGCTTTCTCTCCTCTCCCCCCTTCTCCATGATATTGATTACATATTTATACATAAAAATTCATTCATGAGGATGAGGAACCGAATTCCCAACTTGGAATCTATTTTAACAAATTTGCTAATTTGAAAACTAGATATAACTGTAAATCTAGGAAATACCCTCTTGAAGAACCACTCGCATCTCTCAAACCATGGTTGTTTTGGGAGATTTTCTCAAAAGTCAAGTAATTGAGGACGTTACGCAAAAACCCATGTCCTGAATTTTCTATATTCTTCTTCATCTGCCCACAAATTGAAACACAAATAAATGTGTTCTTATCTGGCACATGTTTTTGGCTAAGGCCGTTTGATCATGAGCTGGAGGATTCCATGTTGGACATGTGTACGAATTCAATATCACAAATCCACATAATCAATCTTAGGAATGAAATCATGTTGTGAATTTCCATGTGGGTGTGTGTTAACATGCCAACTCTAGAGACTTGAACCAGGAGTGATGCTACTGCTAATATGAAAAATCACTTCACGAACCATCATCAACAAAATTATGCACAATAGTCTTCAATTCATAAAAATTAAAGGAAAATAATCATTACTATCCATTAAAGCATCAATGGGAGTAATATGGTATTTGCAGGCATTTACAACAAATAGGTGGACAATGGAATGGTAAATGGGTAATAATAGGAAGAAGATGGAAGAAATAGATGTCGATAGGTGATGAAACTAGGGGCAAATCTGTGACCCAAAAACAAACAAAGGAATGCACTGTAGAAAAAGGAAAATTGCTTAAAGAAATGAAAAAAATACTTGAAGAAGAAGGATATGGAAATAAATGCACTAAGAGAACGTTTGGAAAAATCAAATTTGTTTAACAGAAAATTTGAGAAGAGCTCAGAAGACTTGAACGAATTGATCTTCCAACAAAGAAGTGTTGGGGATAGAAGAGGAATTGGATTGGAGGTTAAATGTTCCAAGGATCAAGAAGTATGAAGCATGAGAGAAAGACTCATTAAACATAAGTCTTATTTTGGTAAAGTCAAACAATCATTACAAGAAGCTTTCAAACTACTCATAGAAAGGGAAAATCAAAGTGAAATTTTGATCAATGAATTTGACAATTTAAGAGACACCGAAGCAAATGCTTCTATTCTTCTAATTTATTATGACATATTCAAGAAGGATGATTCACCAAGGAAGTCTCATCTTTCTCCAAAACAAATGCCGAAATATGCTCCCATGACCTTCACAAACAATCAGGATTTTGATCGGAGACAGAGGTATCCAAATATTTTCGATTGGAACTACAATTCTTGTCACAAATTTGGTAACAAACCAATAGATTGCATAACACCCATAGGGATGAATTTAACAAGGTCAATCAATGCAAATTCAAATCAACGCACAAGAGGTATGATTACTGAAACAATGATTTTTTCCAGTCGTTAATGAACATGTTGTTGAATGCACAAAGTGTAACACTTTTGGACACCTAGCCCATGAATGTCGATTGAAGGGAATACCTCATGAAAGAAAGGAAGAAACTCATGATATTTGTAGTCTAGCCTTGTACACTCAAGAAAAGGATGGTCATTGGTTCATTGACAATGGATGCACTAGACATATGACCGGTGATAAAACACAGTTTATCTCCTTAACCAAAGGCAAAGGGGGAGAAGTTTCCTTTGGTGATGATGGATCAACAAATATTGTAGTCATGGGCACAATTACCGTAAGGGGAAATGAAAAAGCTCATAATGTCCCATATGTGGAAGGATTAAAGAATGATCTTCTTAGTGTTGGGTAGATGTGTGATGCAAATTATAATGTCTATTTCTTTACCCATGAATGTCTGATCCAAAAGAATGGATCAAGTAAGGTGATTGGTAAAGGTGTTAGAACTCAAGGAAATGTCTATATCCTAAAGGAAATACAAGGAGAAAAATGTTACCTCTATCGTGTGGATGGAAATTGATTGTGGCACAAAAGACTAGGAAATTTGAACTTTGACAATATTGTCAAGATCAGTAAGACAAAGGTTGTTATAGGAATTCCCAAGGCGAAAAAACCTATTAGTTTGTGTGAACCTTTACAACACGGAAAGAAAGCAAGGGAAAACTTCAAAAGAAAAGAAAAACATTCCACTTCAGAACATTTAGAGCTCATTCACAGGATTTATGTGGGCCAACCGGAGTTCGGTCCTTACAAGGAGAAATATACTTCATGTTACTAATTGATGATTACACCAAAATGGTATGGGTAATCTTTCTTAAGGAGAAATCAAAGCTTTTGAAAAGTTCAAGTATTTTAAGGCTCTGGTAGAAAATGAGAGCAGTTACAAGTTCAAACACTTAAGATCTAATAATGGAGGTGAATTTATATGTAATGAATTCAATTGCTTTGGTGAAGCTCATGGAATTCATAGACAGTTTTGTGTTGCCAAGACTCCACAACAAAATGGGGTCTTAGAAAGAAAGAACAAGACTATCCAAGAAACAACCAGGACTATGTTGTTGGAAGCCAATATTGTTGATACTTTTTGGAGAGAATCCATATCTACAACTGTGTGCATCATAAGTGGAGCCCGGTTAAAAGTAAAAAACAATAATACACCTAATGAACTTTGGAAGGGAATACTGGCTTCAATAGGATATTTCAAAGTGTTTGGTAGCAAATGTTACATTAAGGTCAATGACGACAATCTTGGTAAGTTTAACTCCGGAACTGATGAGGGAATATTTCTTAGCTAGTTTACAAGCAATAAGGAATATAAATGCTACAACAAAAGGCCGAAGAAAATGGTAGAAAGTATATATGTTAAATTATATGAAGAAATGACCAGGAACTATGAAGATATAAGTGAAATAGAACCATGAGACACTTTCAATCAAGAAGGAGAATTGATAAAATAAAAGGGAGAAAGTCAGGAAGAAGGACATAACAATGAACAAGATGAGATTGAGTCAACTTCCTCAACATCCAAAAGAAGAACAAGATCAAAGAATATTTTTGATAAGACTGTCAAAAGGGACCATCCTGATGATTATATTATAGGTGATATTGAAGATGGGATGCAACTCAGAAAAACAATAAGATGGAGGGATCTTGCTTTGATTTCAACTATTGAGCCCATTTGTTTTTTGAAGTACATGGATATGAGTCATGGGATAAGGCCATGAGTGATGAACTTGGACAAATAAAAAAAAGTGGAACTTGGGAATTGCTTCATATACCCAAGAACAAAAATGTGATTGGTACCAAGTGGGTGTTCAAGAATAAGATGAATGAAGAAGGACCGATTGTTAGAAATAAAGCTAGACTTATATGCAAAGGTTATGCTCAATTTGAAGGAATAGAATTCGATGATACATTTGCACCAATAGCTCGAATGGAATCCATTAGAATGTTCCTTATTTACTCATGTTTCAAGAACTTCAAGGTTTATCAAATGGATGCCAAGTCTGCATTTCTAAATGGAGACTTGAATGAGGAGGTCTACATTGAACAACCATAAGTATTTAAGGCTCCTAGGAAAGAAGACTCCATTTGGAAGTTAAATAAATACTTGTATGGACTAAAACAATCACCTAGGGTCTGGTATGCATGACTTGACAAGTATCTCACAGATCAAGGATCCAAAAGAGGCAATGCAAATAGTAATATCTACTTCAAGATTGAAGAAAATGGGTTGCTTCTCATAGTTGTCTGTGTTGTTGACATCATTTTTGGTAGTACTAATTATGGACCTAGTAACAAGTTTGTAGAATGTATGTCAAAGGAATTCAAAATGTCAATGATTGTAGAACTATCACTTTTCCTTAGTATCCAGATCACTTAGTCAAAACAAGGAACATTCATCACTCAGTCCAAATATCTGAAAGAAATACTGAAAAAGTTTGGTATGAATGATAGTGCACTAGTTAGTACTCCAATGATTACCTCTTGTAATCTCAACAAAGATGACGAGTCTGCTCCTGTGGATCTAACCCTATATATATCAATGATTGGAAGTCTTTTCTATCTAACAACCACTAGACCTGACATCATGCATGCAGTAGGGATAGTGGGTAGATTCCAGTCATCTCCAAAAGAAACTCATGTAGAAATTGTTAATAGGGTCTTTAAATACTTAAGGAGAACATTCGAGTTTAAACTATAGTATCCAAGAATCCAAAATATTAATATGATTGCTTACACTAACACTGATCGGGTGGGAAGCTTTGGTGACAAGAAAAGTATTAGTGGAAATGCCATCTTCTTGGGTGAATGCTTAGTAGCATGGAAAAGTCGAAAACAATCATCCATATCACTCTCCACAATCGAAGCATAATACATAACAACAACAAATTGTTGCAGTCAGATCTTGTGGATGAAGCAAGTATTAGAAGAGATGGAGATCAAGTATGAGCATCATATCCCCATTTACTGTGACAATATGAGTGCTATTAGTATAGACAAAATCTAGTAATGCATTCCAAAACCAAACATATTCCCATGAAGTCACATATTTATAGGAAACAAGTGAATGATCATGTTGTAAAACTAGCATATGTGAATACTAAAGAGAAGCTTGCAGATATATTCACCAAGCCCTTGGGAAATGAGGCTTTTGAATACCTTAGAGATCAGTCGGGAGTGATCTCCCTTCCCCACTAAGTAATTTATCTCTCTTCTTATGAGTGGATGCTATGTTGGGTAAACACCCAAGGAAACTACAATATCAGATGAGGCATTGCCAAAGTTTTGAAAGTTTAATGATAAGAAGTATGATATGAATTCTGAGAAAGGGAAGGCATACAAATCACAACATTTGTTCTAAGGAGGATCAGTGATTATTAACATGTTAGATAAGGGGAGTATCAGCTGCACAAGCTTCATCATCATCCACAGGTCCTTAGGATATTCAATGAAACCTAAAGGAGTCTTTAAGAGGTTGAAAAATAGTTGATGGCTATGATATATAAGAATATCAAGGAAAACGTCTCACTAACCATCGGTTAGGGAAGAATAGAAGGGTCCAACAAATCAATAATCAACAACAATTATCAAAATGCATGCTTGAGGTATGGATTACCACTATAGAGTCCAAAACATTACTAGAATTTGAAAATGGTTTGTATTTTCTGAGAAATTATGAATTCAATCCATCCTTGGTTGAACTTCAGTTTAAAACCATTTGTTGGAAGATCTGAACACAATAATGCTTAACTCATAGGAACAAGGTGAATTGTATTTTTTGCCTGACAAGGAAGATCTGAAGCTTAGAAGGTTGGGCACTAAATTTTTTAATTAGGCATAAACATATCAGTTTTGATAAATTCCACAAGCTTAATCTTTGACTTATCTAAACACAACAACAACGCAGCTTGAAATATGAGGAAAAGTAAGACAAGCATTTATGGGGTGCCTTGGTTCCATATTCATCTTTATCCTTCATTCTTCCTTAGTGTGAGCTTTGTCATTGATGTAGAAGGGGGATAATGATCAATAAACCATGTCTCCCAAATATGATCATAATTGCAGGTGGAGCAACTCATCTACAACAATATGTTTGACAAGGGAAGCTACACTTGAGGGGAGCATGTTTAATAATGTGTTGTTGCCATCAATGCCAAAGGGGGAGATTATTGGCATTTATGTTGTCATTGATTTCAACAAGCATGTGGCTTAAGTGTATGATCATATTTGATGAAGTTAGAAGCAACCCTTGTGTTTTTGAGAAGTTGGCTAGTATCCTTTGAGCATTTGATGAGTAGGGGCATGAGGCATCTTGAAAGGTTATGTGTGGGATTTGTATCCCATGGGTAAGATATTATCAAAGTGGTCGAAAACTAAAAGGAACTTATATTTGTAAGAATAACTTCTATTATTGGTTAAAGTATAAAATACAACCCCTTAAATGGTTATGTATGGGTTTTGTAAACCATTTGTAAAAGTGGTCAAAGTTATTTAAAAACTAAAGATCCCTCTGGTTTGTTAGAGTGGCCCTAAAATCCCCTCCTTAATGGGTTTGTAGTCCATAAGAATGGTTGGTTAAATTTTAAAAAATTATTTTCAAAAATATCGACCTATATGTGGGCCAAAGAATGCCTTAGAAGTTGGATATGATTGTTGTATAAATAAGGCACAATTAGACCAATTGTCAGCACGCACTTTGATGTGAATCTCTGAGTCAAGGAGTATATACCAAAGGTGATTGTGTAAGAATTCAAGGGTGACTATTTAGAATCATTTGAAGATAAATTTTCAGGTCTCTTACAGTACAAGCCTCACTCTGAGCCACATTCCGAGCCTCAGTCCGAGCCATAGTCCAAGCCTCAGTTTGAGCCACAGTTCGAGCTTCTACTGAGCAACCACGATCTGAGGGTTACTGATCAGCCATAGTCCAAATTTGTGAAACATCGGATTCATGGCATCATCATATCAATGACAGTTAAGGTGCATTTATGTGCAAAAGGTATGCCATTATTGTATTATTGATCACAAATTGTTGTGAAGTTTGAAGTCTACATATAGTATTAAGGATCAGCCTCAAGTATGCTATTGGTCTATTGTTGATGGATCTATGAACTAATTATGGTTGGTAGAGTTTGAAGTCTTAATTGAAATTGTAAAAGAATTGAATTTGTATTATAGTCAATTGACTGTGAGAAAGATATGTTGTGATTAAGATAAAATAATGTTTATACAAGGGTGGTTGGGTGGAGCAGGGGAAGGACACATTTGTCATTTGGCAAGTTGTAGCTTGCATAGGATGTTGTAGCATCCTTTCAGCTCAGTTGATAAAACATAGAGGTTGGGGCCTCTGGAGATGTTGGAGCACCTCCCTGAATGTAACACTTATACACATATGAGTTAAAAGCATTCTGTAGTTTTCCACGTAAAAATAATTTTGTCTCTTGTCTCTTGGAAATATTTAGTTAGTGATGCTATGATGATCTATGTTTAATGTATAAAATACCTAAGGATGCTTGATAAGGTTAAATATTGATACCGGTTAACAATAAGACATATGATTGATTGAAGTCTAAAAGAAAATTTAATAACAAGTGACTCAAGTCTGCAACACTGATTCACCCCCTCCCCCCCTCTGTATTGCTTGTGTATTATTCACATATAAGGTGCAAAATAAGTTAGCAAGGTAGAGTGATGGATATGCTTCTCATCTGGGTTTATTTCAAGAGTTCCCCCATAATTGTTTATTCTAGACCGTGTCATAGAATACAAACTTCAATTAAGAGGATCTTACTAAGATTATGGATCTTCTATGGGGCAAGATTTTGTGAAGCATTGTAATAAATACCTGATATGTTTTGCTAGGTTAAAATCACCATAGTTGTGGCCTTTTGTATTAACTAGTTGGATATCCCTCCATCCTTGGGATTGATGGTTTTTTTTTCAATCCATATTTTAGTGAATTACTTAATTTATTTATGAAGGAAAAAATTCAGTCTAGAACATTTGCCTGTGTGGAGAATAAATTTAAAAGTATTGTGTTATATGCAGAGATTGCTTTATCCTTTTAAAGCATTTATGTAAATTAATTTCTTTAGAACTGCATGCCATTGATCAAGGAAAGCTAAAATGTCGTATTTTAGAAAGTTTGGGATGGTTCTCTATTTAATGCAATTTGTAGTAAAGCTCTTGTAACCATTTAATTGAACAATCCCATCATCAAGGTGTGTTTCAACAATCATACGATTTTCATCTACTACTGAAGCTGTAATATTTACCTATAAAGGGTGTAATTTATTTTCTTATTGCACGTAAAAATTTCAATCATTCATTTTATTTTTGAATTTGTAATATTTATATATAAAGTGTGTAATTTATTATCTTATTGCATGTAAAAATTAAAGGCGTTCATTTTAATTTTGTAAATGGTTCAAATATAATATATAGAGATTTAGGGAACACAATTTTCAGTTTCTGTAAAAACGATGCAAAGTATTTGATATACAATGAGTAATACAATCTTCACAACTCTAAAATTGCTATTGGCACAATGAGAGTAAGTCATTGGCCTATACAACCATCTGCAATTTGTTTTCTTTAATGATAATGTTTTAATTTATTTTAAGCAATCAAATCTATAGTGTTACCATGTCTAGTTCAAATATACACATCTTCCCCTATATCCAGTTGGAAGAACAAACTTGCTATGTGGGTTAAATTGTTACAACTAAGGGTCGATTAATGTTCTATAGTGTATGGAAACTGAGTAAAAAATAAGGAGGCATTGTGACACTACGATTGTCCTATCATTAATAGAAAAGGCTGCTAAAAGCAATATCAAAAAGTAACCAGATAGAGGGTGAACATGAAATTCAAGCATCTCAGACTTCTTCCTCATCTAGGTCGATTGAGTGCTGGGGTTCGGTCCTAATATTTTTCTCCTTTCCCTTTGTAGATGTGTCATATGTTGTATTCATCTCAAGGCATGTGATAACATGGAGAAAGAAATGGTAATTCTCATTAAGCTTCCTTAGCTCCACACAAATGTCTCTTAGAAGCTTGTTGTTTCTCTCCTCTAGTTTGTCAAGGTGTTGGGATACAAGTTCCTTCGTTTGCCAATAAAGGTCCAATATTCTAGAAAAATTTGCAATTATTCTTCTATAGAAGCCAATATTTGGCACAATTTCTGACAGTTCTACATCAGCTTTTGAGCTATTGTTGATCCTTCTGTTTTGACGTACAATCATCCAAATGGTGCTTGGATTATATCTGTTTGCATATATGTTGAGCATCAATTTGTTTTGGAATTTGTTAATATGATCTTATTGGTTTCCTAGTTTCCTTCAAGGCCGAAGTTTGGCCTATGTGAGGAGAGAGTTTTGCTTCTTCTACATTCTCTCTGTTCAACAAAGTCTCATGAATCATAGCATTACCACTCCCATTCATTTTCTTTCATGTTTCTCTCTATGGAAGGCCATTGTTTGATATCAAGGTAGATGGCTATTGGGGAATTTGTTTTAAGCTCATTTTTATTAATCATGGCAAGAACTAGATTGCTCAACTCTTTCTATACTAGAGGATAAACCATAGTTTTGTCGCTTCAAAGGGTGTGAGCTTAATGAGAGGGTGGTAACTTTTCATCATCATCCTCGAATCCTCCTTTATCGGCCAATTTATCAATGGAATGGATGGTGGGTGGAAATAGGGATGGCCATTCCATCCTGACACCCCATCAACGTGTTGCAATCCTTTTGAGTTGATTTTGAGGCAATCCTGTAGTTCTTCCTAAGCTCTGACAATTTTAATGGCGATCTCTTCCATCCCCAACATTAGCTAGTATATCATTTAGTTTGTTTATTTTTCTCTTTGCTTGGGAGGTTGTTTATTTTTTTCTTTACTTGGGAGGCCTTGATGCCTCAAAATTGAGGCAGAATGGTAGCAATCTCTTCCATTACAGAATCTAGGTCCCAACTTGTGTCAGTTGATCAACATGATGGATGGTGGGTGGAAGTTGGGATATCCCATCTCTGACATCTTATCTAGGTGATCTTTTGAGTTATACAGACCATGCAATTAATTCACCTATAAAAATCACAAGTACACACCATGCAAAGAAGTTTATAGTTATCCTAAGTAAATGATAATTAACAAAATCACCTTTGAAACCAAAAAATCTAGGTGCATTATAAATCTCATTTATAGAAGCTAGGATTTAACTTTGAACTATATAACTATTACATTAACATATTTCTAGGCTATTGCATTAAAACATTTTTATGAGGGAGGTATAAGCAACTTTGCTCCTAATTTCAATTATTTTTTAATGAAAATTGTTATACTTTGTATTAGGAGTTGACTGAAACACCAATCATGGCATTAATAGAAAATGAAGGTCATCACAAAGTCTGATATTCAACACTTGGCCATAAGATTGATTGATTGATTCACAAAATTTAAAACAATCCTTCACAGAGGATATCCAAAAATTATACCAGTATAAATTTGGAAAAAGATACCTAATATCAATCCTACTTTGTAAAGGATACAAACTCATAGAGCTTTAGGAAAAATCTTGTTTGCGATTATTTCGTCATGCCCAATAATGGAATGATGGGATTTTTGGTTTTCCATTTCTACTCTAGCGAGGATTTGAAGATCTATTTATTATTCCTTAAACTTCCCCACCCCTAATCCAAGAGACATAATAATGGATGTGGAAAATTGAGCTTCCCTATTTAGATTTGTGTGTAGTTGACGAAGTTGGTTGCATTATGCTTCCATCGCCTATATTTGATCCTTTTGATGGAGAAATGATTCCATAATGATAACATGTCATTGTTGTGATCTTCTTCTCCGCAGTGCACTTGGGTGGCGATTAAAAAGATAGAAGTCTTGTTATTTGATATAAATTCTTTGTGCTTCCTCATGACCCTATGAGTCTCTTGTTTTCCCAAATGAGGCAATTTCATGGTTGGTGGTGGCCATTGTTTCACATTCCATGATGATTCTAGATTGTGATAACCAACACAAAGTCTCAACTGAACCACTTGTTCTTGTAACGTGACCACAACACTCCCCCAAACTTGAAGATATAATTCCAATTGACTAGAACAAGGGAAAATACAAGATTAAATGAAATAGACCATATAACCAAGGGCATATAACTCACAATGCTTATTGAGTGTAAACTTAAAGGAAGGGTCATCAAGGTCTTTAAAAGAACAACAACTTCCAAAACTTTGATTACCCAACAACTCAACTCTAAAGCTTTATCAATTTCACAATCACTCTTCAGTGCTTCATTACATACCTCATATATTAATTCCTGACATACTAAAATTTGAGGTGGATGAGACTTATCGTAATAACTAGGTGTAGCTAAGGTGATATTGAATTGAGGTGTTGGGATGTTGTGACCTCATTCAAACTATTAGGGAAACCTTGAACATCGTCCTCCATAACCATAATCCCACCCACAAACCACAATTTAATCAATAACATTTGACGTAGCTTACCCAATTTTAACAATAGAGTGTGTGGAAGTACAATGGAGGTGATTTCCATGGAAATGATTGCCCAACTTTAAGGATTCCATTTTCTCCTTTGATGAGATACATGAAAGGCATACAAAAAATGATCATATTAAATTTGAATAATTATGAAATGGCGTAGAAAAAACTTCCTTTTTTTCTTTAAAAATCCCATACTCTAATCCAAACTATCATTAACTTGTCTATTATGCTCCCAAAAGACATGATAGAACTCAAAAAATCAAAATAACTTTTTTTTAAATTCCAAATATGATTATAGTGAGTTCTCTATTCTAATTTGGTATAATTAAAGGAATCTACCTACTAATTGTTAGTTCTCTTAGTTATCTCACGATATTTAATAATATAAAATACACAATTTCAAACACTTTCAAACTAGATTTTAATTATATTATGTACTTGCAAACAAAATGGGAATTCTGCAACATTCTACATGTCTGCATACGTTGTCGTACATTTGCCACTCATTAAATAAAATGAGCAATTTAAGTTTATTGGTGCCTCTGCAATACAGGTTGAAGTAGAAGAATTTCATAGGAAAACAACAGAGGAATAGCTTTGTTAAAAAACAAAGGCGTATCAGGTGTGAGAGGAGCAAAGAGACAGATTATGTATTGACAAAAAATAAATGTGGGTCATCTTCAGTTATTGAGCTTCCTGGGGGGGAAATGGTGGTGGAGCTTGTGGCCGCATGAAATGATCTAACCTTAGCCACTGGGTCTATGGGATGAGTAGAGACATAGGCCCTGTGGCTTGAGTAGAGACACTAGGCAATATGCCCTTTGGCCAAGTATCTCATCCCATAGTCCCTGTGTGGATGAGATATTCAGCTACAGGAATATTGCCTATTTAGAATTAAATTTGGCTTGGTATCAAATTTAATATTGTCTATATAGAATTAAATTTGGTTTTGCATCAATATTAATGAATTAATGGATTTTTCATTAGCAGTTCAAGACATCGACATGGAATTGACTTGGTGAACTAAATGTAATCAAAGAAATTTACAAATCACTTTTGCAAGATGGAATGGAATTCTTGTATTCTTCACGAGGTTCCATGAGGCCTTAGTACATGGATTAGTTCAATGATAGCATATATTCAATACATATTAAACATATGTGCGCTTCCATTTCTTTCCTAGGTCCTAGAATTAAAATTTAAAAACAATAAAATCAAATTATAATAGAAATAAAATAAAAAAAACTCTAAAAAAAACAAAAACTAACCTATAAATAGATGGTTGCAACCTCCTTGGATAGTGGACCTCCTTCAGATCACTGAAGCAACAATGAATGATCAAACAATGACCCCCTTCAAACTGGGACCTCTATCAGACAACATACTCCACGACCGATGGATGACCAGTAGCACCAATGAGTAACCTCCTTCTCGCACAACCACGATTGGATGAATGGATGAATGGGTGACCTATTTCTCCTTCTCAACAACCACAATGGATAAATGAACGACCACAAATGATGATGAAAGAGTAATTGTGTTGGCCCTTTATAACCTCTCTCATGTCACAATAGGATTTGAACCTGAAATCTGACGACATTCGACATATCATACGAATGTGTCGGACAACAATGATGAAAATTACTGAACCTTTTGAATTATTTTAGCACCATCGAATTTCTGATGTCGTAGGTGTAGGTTTTTCAACGGAGATGTCGTCGAAAAATGTGACAGCTATATCATCGGATTTCAGACACTATTTCGTAGGTTTTTCGTCGGATATCCGACAAGCGTGTGTCGACAATGCGACAGATATCTCGTCGCATATCCGACACAATGGTGTCGGATTTTCGACCTGTTTGTTTTTTTTTGAAATAAAATAATGTCATATTTCAAATTGTTTGTCCCATATTTCCAACGGTAACTATGTTTAGGTCATCGGATATTTGATGACTGTGAAATTATAAATTTAAACATTTTTAAATATTCCGACATGTTTGTTGTATAAGTGACAGACAGTTTGTGAAAATTATTTATTCCTCGATAGACAATTTCAAGAATTGTTTTATTCTTTAACGGGCGGTTGCGGGAATTTTTTTTCTTCAATGGACAGTTTGCTGGGACTTCGACAAACCTCCGTTTGAGAAAATTGTGATGCATGGAACTTGTTTTTTTAATATTATCGATAGTATTCATTCACGAAGTTTGTGACAAAATGTCAAATAGAAATATTCCTGATCCAAACGAAAACAACCGACAATTGCTTGCTAGACTATGGGATGCAGTGAAATGAACGGGTGATGGCAAATGTTATTGTCTGTGTACTCAATGCAAGGGATTTAAGAGGAGAAGAATATTTATCTCAATAGCCCCAAAACATTGCAGGGAACATGGACATGCTGAGGGGGGGAATGAATATCGTCCATTTGTAGGTTTAGCATTATAAAGTTTTTTATATTCTTTGCTTTGGTAAATGTATGTATTATTTTAATATTTCCTATATTAATGTATATTTATTGATGTTTCCATGTATTTATAAAGGAAAGACACCCTACAACATATCGTCCAGAGGAAGTCTTTCAGAACAAGTTTCGGATCAAGATCATGGAGCGTCTATGTTTAATGGAGAACAAGTGAATGATCATATTGAACAAGATGATCATACTGATAATGTAGTTGAATATGATGGTACAAATACGTTGATCCATGATTCATTTAATGTTAGAATGAATGATGATGATGATGATGATAATGAAAATGATGATGACTTTGATGATGTTCACGATATACCTCTTCTTGATAAGGCATATGAACCCCTTTATGAAGGCTCCAAAACAAATCTTCTCTCTGTTGTATTGTTGATAATGAACTTGAAAGTTATGAATGGTCTTTCAAACATTGCAATCACACGAATTCTAAGGTATGCAAAATAATCCATCACATATATAGGATCGTGATAAAGTTTATCTGTATTCCTCTAATAATTGTATTGTTAACTCATTATTGATCATCGTACGGATGAAGCGTGTTTCGCTAATATTTTTTTTTTTCTTTTTTCTGTAGCTTGATAGCTGAATGTT
>LPNX010620409.1:2082894-2173116 GCA_001517045.1 Pseudotsuga menziesii | reverse complement strand
TTAGGTTTTGCAGCATCCAATTCTCAGTGAACTGAGGGCGCACTATACCCAGCCGCTTCAATGCAGAATTAGGGTTTCACTTGGAGGAGGAGTACCAGGAATAACGCATGCAGGCAGGAGAGACTGGCAGGCAGCTCTGAAAGAGCAGACTGGCAGGCAGAATGGCATCGTTCTGATGACACATGGAGAATGGCAGGCATGCAATGCAGCCAGGAGTTATGGCAGGCAAATAGCCAGGCTCTGATACCACTTGTTGGTAATAACTCCCGATTCCAATTGATTATTCAAATGCAAATGCCTATATTTATACATTTCATGAGGCGGTTGATTACCAGCCTTTTCGCCTTCCTAGCTATTCATATTCCTATTATTTATTTACAATAATCCTGACGGATTATTCTAACATATACTTTGTTCATGAGATTTACACATGTCTTTCATTTTAATGATTATTTTCATCAAGCAGTTGGTCGAGAATGGGATGCAATTCATTTATACATCGCAAACAATCTTGATTAGATGAAGGTATGGATTGAACGATGCGAACAATCGGGTCATGGAATATCATGGGAAGGTGTGGCTTCATTGGTAAAAGAAGCACAACGCAATGGAGATAGAAATCTAACAGAAAGGGAAATCAATTTAGCATATGGTTTAAAAGATAAAATGGCAAGCATATTAATCAATCCCTCTAAATATTTTATTTTGCAAATTATATTCTGATGTACATGTTGTTATTTTCCATGTATTTTTGCATAACTATTGAATCGTTGTGTAATATTTTCATGTATTTCTTATTGCAGGTAAAACAAAATAAGGATATGGTCTGCAATGGTGGTAGATATCGAATCAAAAAATTGGATGAAACAAATAAAACATTATATTGTGGGATATCTGCAGTCTTTGAGGTGACCAATGTTTCATCTAGAAGTGATAGACATCCAGGAGTCTCAAAAAATCGATACTATGGGTATTTGGAAGATATTATACAGTTTGACTTTAAATCCTTTAAGGTAGTTCTATTCATTGTCAAATGGTATAGGTTACGATTAAATCAACATGATCTCGATAAAACTATTATTGAACATGATAATGGATTTACCATGGTAAATACAAGGTTGTTTGAGCCAGGAACAAATCCCTATGTTCTTCCAAGCCAATGTGAACATGTACTTTACTCGGAGGTTCCAAGTAAAGCAGGATGGTCATTTGTTGTGAGATACGATCCAAGGGGAAGGCCTGTAATGTATAACCTAGACGATGGTAATGAATAGGGTTCTCTAGAAGAAGAAGATGATGACAAAGAGCATGATCAACATGAGTGGTGATGATGATGATCCAGCAGAATATGTCTAAGAAATAGTTGAATCAGATGATGTAGCAGACAATGCCAATGAAGATTATACCGACGATGACATGATGAGTGTAACTGATGATGACAACGATGATGATATGGCCAATCCTTACAATGTTGACTCTAGATCTGATGATACATATGATGACTTGGATGAAGAAGACGATGACATGGATGAATAAGATGATGAAATATATTGAAAAGTATATATTTAATTAGACCTATTCTTTTATCTTATTTAAAAAAAAGAGTTATTAACATCATCACCATCACCATCTTCTTCATCATCATCATCATGTTGATCATCATCGTCATTATCATCATCATCAGCAGCAGCACAAACATCATCATTATCATCATCATCATCATCATCATCATCATCATCATCATCATCATCATCATCATCAAGAGCGTCATCATGATCATTATCATCATTATCGTGAACATCATCATCACCATCATCATCATCTTCATCATCATCATCATCATCGTCATCATCCTCATGATGATGATAATCATCATCAACATCATCATCACCATCATCATCATCTTCATCATCATAATCATCATCATCCTCATTACGATGATAATCATCATCATTGTCATTGTCATCGTCGTCATCAACATCATAATAATAATCATCATCAACAACATCATCATGATCATCATCGTCGTCGTCGTCGTCATCTTCATCATCGTCATCTTCATCATCATCACCATCATCGTCATCGTCATCGTCATCATTGTCATCCTCATGATGATGATAATCATCATCAACATCATTATCATCGGCATCGTCAACATCATCATCCTCATGATCATCGTCGTCATCTTCATCATCGTCACCATCAACATCATCATCATCTTCATCATCGTCGTCATCATTGTCATCGTCATCATCGTCGTCATCCTCATGATGATGATAATCATCATCATCATCATCATTTTCATCGTCATCATCAACATCATAATCATCATCATCATCATCATCATCAACATCATCATCGTCGTCGTCGTCGTCGTCATCGTCGTCATCTTCATCATCGTCGTCATCGTCTTCATCATCATCTTCATCATTGTCTTCATCATTGTTGTCGTCATCATCACACATCATCATCTTCATCATCATCGTCATCATCGTCTTCATCACCAAGATGACCATCATCACCATCATCATCATCTTCATCATCGTAAGGCTATGGTCATCATCATCATCAACATCATCCTCATCATCATCATCATCAACATCATCATCGTCATCATCACATTCGTAAGCACCAACATCAACATTATTGTCATCATCATCATTAGCATCATCATCATCATTATCATCACCATCATGACCCTCATCATCATCATCATAATCGTCATAATCGTCATAATCATATTCAGGTACCATCATCATCATAATCATCATAATCATAATGATAACACTTATCATTATCATCATCTTCATCATCGTCGTCGTCATCGTCTTCATCACCAACATGACCATCATCATCATATTCATCATCGTCGTCATCATCATCATTGTCGTCCTCACGATGATGATAATCTTCATCATCATCATCACCATCATCATCACCATCATCATCATCTTCATCATCATCCTCATGATGATGATAATCATCATCAACATCATCATCGCCATCATCATCATCTTCGTCATCATCGTCATCATCATCGTCGTCATCATCATCACCGTCATCATCATCATAATCATCATTGTCATCGTCGTCGTCATCATCATCTTCATTGTCATCATCGTCATCAACATCATAATCATCATCATCATCATCAACATCATCATCATCATCGTTGTCGTTGTCATCTTCATCATCATCATCATCATCATCATCGTCATCATCATCTTCATCATCGTCCTCGTCGTCTTCATCATTATCATCATCATCATCATCATCATAATCATTATTATCATCATCATCATCATCGTGAGTATCATTATTATTTTGTATTTTAATATATCAACATAGATCTATGTTAATATTGACTCTACCAAGTGTTAATCTTGACTCTACCCTAGTTGTCACTAGCTCGACTCACATGCTCAACTTTTCAATCATGCTTCAAAGCTATATTTTAATTTATCCAAGATAGGGATGTGTCGTTATGTAGATGGTTCTTCCCTCATTACTGTAAAGGTTCATTATTCAAGTTAGGATGTTTTTCTTCCTCTTAGGTTTGCATGTCTCTATTGAACATATATTTAGGACCCATAGTTCTAGAAGTCGAGGAATCTATTAGATATAAGAAGTATTTCAAGGATACAAAAATTTCCTTCCATTTTATTGGCTATATTCAACAATTTCCTTCTCATCACTTTTTGATTGACAGGTTTGCCAGTATTATGCAAATTTTTTTTAACATGAATATTTGAAGTAAACTAAGTTTTACTTATTCTTAATGTTGGTGGATTACAAAACAAGTATCTTTGAAGTACAGTAAATTTTACTTATTCTTAATGTTGGTGAAAAGTTCATATCACTACCTATATGTGGATATGTGTAGAAATTAACCTTCTAAAAGACTACCATAGGACATGTTGTTAGAAGCCATTGACTATGTTGTTGTTAAGGCATGATGATGAGGAGGAGGAGGAGGGTTATGATGATGAGGAGGAGGGTCATGATTATGAAGACGATGATGATGACGACGACGACAATGATGGTGATGATGATGATGATGATGATGAAGAGGATGATGATGATGATGATGATGATGATGATGAAGAGGAGGATGATGAAGAGGATGATCATGATAATGATGAAAAGAATGATGATGATGATGATCATCATCATCATCATCATTACCATCATCGTCATCATCATCATCACTGTTTTCATCGCCATTACCATCATCATCATCATCATGACGATGATGGTGATGATGATGACATTGATGAAGATGATGGTGATCATCATCATTGCCATCATCATCATCATCATCACCGTCATCATATCCATTACCATCATCATCATCATCAGGATGATGATGATAATGATGATGATGATGATGATAATGATGACAATGAGGGTCATGACAATGATGATGAAGAGGACAATGATGATGACGATGACGTTGATGAGGAGGAGGAGGAGGGTCATGATGATGATGAGGAGGTTCATGATGATGAAGACGATGATGATGATGACAATGATGATGATGATGATGATGATGATGATGATGATAATGAAGAAGACGATGACCATCACCCTCATCATCATCATCATCATCGCCATTACCATCATGATGATGATGAATACAATGACAACGATGATGATGATGATGAGGGTCATGATAATGAATACGGCGATGTTGAAGATGATGACGACAATGACGATGATGATGGTGATGATGGTGATGATGGTGATCATTTCCATCATCATCATCATCATTGTCATCATCATCATCATCATCACCATCATCATCATCATCACCATCATCATGATGAAGAAGACAACAACGACGATGATGATGATGAGGGTCATGATAATGAAGACCACGATGTTGAAGACGACGACGACAACGATGATGATGATGATGATGATCATGATCATGATCATGATGATAATGATGATGATCATGATGATGAAGATGATGATGATCAACATGATGATGATGATTAGGTGAGATTGTAGGGATTAGGGATCGTCGTCATCCTCATCAACATCATCATCATCAACATCATCATCAGCATCATAGTCATCATCAACAACATCATCAACATCGTCAACATCGTCATCACCATCATCATTGTCGTCATCGTCATCGTCATCATCATCATTTCATATGATATCAACATGGCCATTTCCATCGTCATCATCATCATCATCATCGTCGTTGTCGTCAACATCATTGTTTATGTTAACAATTTGGTATCATCATCATCACCATCACCATCATCATCTTCATCTTCATCATTTCATTGTAGGGATTATGTGAGATCGCCATCATCATCATCATATTATAATAAAAAATACTATTCCTAAGTTAAAAATACATATAACAAAAAATACATATACCTAAGTTAAAAATACTATACCTAATAAAAAAATACTATTATGGAAATACATATAATAAAATATACTATAATAATATTTTATTATATGGAAACACATATAATATAAAATACTATATAATAAAAAATACATAGTCTTTATAACATTGTCGTGACTCAGGTTTTGGACAGTTCTATGCAATTTGGACATTTTTATGAATTTTGGAGTAGCTCCGGTGTATCATTTTATGGCGGCTCTGGTGTATCATTTCGACTAGCTTTGGTGTATCATTTCGCGGCTCTGGTGTATCATTTCAACTAGCTCTTGTGTTTCCTTTTGCGGCTTCGGTGTATCATTTTTATGTAATTTGGACTAGCCACGGTTTCGATTTGGAGCTCAAGGTTGACATTTGGAGCTCATGGTTCAGAATTGGAACTCACGGTTTCGATTTCGAGCTCACGGTTCACATTTGGAGCTCATGGTTCACGTTTGGAGATCACGATTTCGATTTGGAGCTCATGGATCAACGGGTAAGAATCACCTCATTTTTTGGGGCATGCTGTGATAGGGGTTTTCGGGCATGCAACCGGTTAAGGGTTTCAGATTGGATGGGAATGCAACCGGTTCATGGTTTTAGTTTTTTTGGGCATGTTGTGATGTTTGTTGTGTATTTGTGGGAAAACATCTACAACCACATCAATTCCAATCTGAAATTTTAGATGCCCTAGATTTCCACATTACATTAGGATAGATGGACAAGAGATGAGGTGTATTAATGATTTACCCAATTGGTAGAAATATCCATGCAATGGCCCCTTACAAAGAAGCTAAGGACCCATCAACATAGCAACCAAAATAGATAATCGAAGGTCACACCCACACTAGTGGACTTGACTTGGTGTAGACACAAACAATTACACAAAAACAACATAAGGATCAACAGTAGGAAGAGAAACAAAATATTATGGGGCAACAAAAGATGAAAAAATGGTTAATTTCCCCTTATATGGTAGCAATAACCTCAGGACCAACAACCCTCCTACAATAGTCCCAATGACATCATTAAATCATATAATTACTATGCAATTCATAGCAAGCTTGGTACAACATAGAGAATATCAATTTACACTCATGCAAGGGTGATAATGTTTTTTTAACATCATGTAGTACATCACTGCCAATGTGTATGAAATAATTAATATTGTGACCATGAACTTGAGCACTAACGTTGAACAAGATAACCTAAAAGTAAGCAACAAACCCACCATTGTCACAATGATGCCAATGCCTCTCACCCTGATAAATCCAAAAGCATCCCTCAAGCATTGTAATCATTAGTCATTAGTCAAGTGGTGAAGAACAAGTTGATGAGACAACATTTAAAGTCATGCAATGAAACAAGACACATATTGCTACAAGCAAAAAACAATCTAATGTAGATAAAGGTTAAAAACAATCAACTCGAACTATAGCTAGATGAAACAATCATGGAAGCAAACAACATGTAATGAGAGAAGGCCAAGCTCAAAGACCATGTTGAAATAATCAATGACTAAATCATCCAAATGTGGTAATTCCATTGATTTAAAAGGCAATTTTTTGGAGGTGGCCTATAAAATGGGTACCTTGTTTATACAAGAAGGGGAGGATCTTGAGTGCAGAAAAGGAAACCATTGTTGACATGAGGGAAAGCCAACAAGTTTTGTTTGGTCTTATTAGGTCCTTAATTTTTAATTTTTAAAATAACATTTGTTTGGATGAGGTGGTGAGAGATGGAATACATTTGGTTAGAAAAGGAGAGGAGATAACAGGTAGTTCATCAATCCAAATAGTGATAAAAGACATTAGATATAGAGGGTTTTGAATAGAACTCCCCACCTTCACGAAAGGATATTTTGTAAAGGTTTAGGCCTGGAAAAGGGTTGTTGGTTATGTTATTAATGATGTTGTTATAGTTGATAGCTAGTAGAATATGGTTAAACAGTAGAAGGATGTTGCAGTTGCTTGAATTGTAAGGATTTTGGGATAATAGTGGATAGTCATTCTTGTAATATGATTTGTACTAGACTTGTTATATTTATGTTCTGAGGATGTATTGGATTATGACAAATATTAATGGAATGAGACCCCCATTCCAAATATTTAGTTTGTTCCTTTTATATGCAAACGGTGTGTTGTTTTTTTTATTCCACAACTATGTTAATAAATGAATTCTTATTTAGTATAGTTGTGTCACATTTTGTATTAGAAGGTACTAATAATTATAAGGGCTCGTTTGTTCATGGTGGTATGGGAATGAGTTGAACTTGAATGAATGGGGACTTGCATAAGTAAATAAAGGAACCCTATATGGTGGAGCAAATGTTGGTCATGATGTCCATGTTGCATTAGAGTCATCTAGAATTTAGTGTCATGTGATGCTTTGGGTTAGACCTTCCCCTCTCCAAGCATTGAATATGCCAATGCTTGGACTATAATAGACCACCTTTGTTGAACACTAATGCAAACCCGTGTATGAGTTTGAGCCAACATTTACAGCCAACAACTAGTTTTAAGTCTCAATTTGAAAATGCAGAAATATGGAAAGATAGGGATGACAATACATACAATTTTGAGTTTGAATCACTCAACTGCTCCAAGAAATGAGAATTGGGTGTACATTCTAATGAAGCAAGACAATATTGGTTAATTTTAGTAATGTAGACTCCCAATAATCACTCTAAAATACACTCTACTAGAGTTACCCACCTCATGTACATTTAGAGCATAATAAAACATAAAAGTAGGGAGGGTTGAGCCCCCAAACCAAGAGAAAAAGGAAAAATGCAAAAGTTATTGACTTCGAAGATTTGATATGGGAAAATGGAGGTGAATTTTGAAAATTCTAAGATATGGGTTTTCTTGGTAACATGAAAATATACTATAGTTGAGTCTCACCTTTTCTAATAGACACGTATACTAATTTTTGCATTTTTTTATCCCTTTCATGCAAATGTATATCATGTTTAATAAACCCTTAGAATATGAAGTGTTTAATTTGAACCATTGGGTGAATCTTTCCAACAAATTCTACTTGAGGGACTAGGACTTTGGTTTTAGATGAAGGGCATTTCCCATGTAATAATGACACCAACATACTCCATGCTCTTTCCCAAATACATACGAGGAGATGGGTGTTATTGTCAGGCACCCTCTTTCAGAACAATTTTAAAGAGATCTTCAATATTTTGAGGTCGGTAAGGCCTAATATTTTAGATTTGAACTCTTTTCAAGCCTTCTTTGGCCTGTTGATCAGTATCATTACTGCAACTGAGAGGCATCCAAAATTAATGTACATGGGGCATGTTCAAGATACAGTGGAGAGAATCTTATTTGAAGTGTTGGGTTATGCACTACAGAGTAGAACTGAAGAGGTTAAAACATCCACTCTACAGGATCTCCAAGAACTAACATAATTATTTGTCCATTACTATAAAGGAGATGTACTAGAATATTTTCCTAGACTTGTTGATTTCACCGTTAAGTTGAACCTAAATCATAAACAGAGAGGAGCACTAAGAAAGCTACAACACTTTGTAGGAAATCGAATGAGTAGAGATATAGTGTCTGCAGCAGTCTGCATACATCCTTTACTTGAAGGAGAGAATCCTTCAGGATGGTTGGAGCCTGATATGAATAATATTGGGATTAGTCTTACCAATATTAATGTAGATCCAAATGATGGAGTGAAAACAAATTTTTTCCTTGACATTTTGTCCCTTTGTGAGACAAATAAAGAAAAATTATTAGTTTCCAGTCAGTACCTTCCTCCTCTAACTCTATTAGAAAAGATGTTCATGGTGAAGAAAAACTAGAGCAAAGGTTCTAAAATATTAAGACTGGATGGTAACACTCATGTAGAACTCAGGGAAAATATTATTGAACAATTCAACGAGGCTTTAGATTCAAAGTTTCTTTTTGAGTCTATTAGGGCATATGGAGAGGGAATTTGCCTCACAGGTGCTAGTACGGTTATCATCTTGGACACTCCTTGGAATCCATCAATTGCTAGATAGGAAATCAGTAGGGATTACAGAATTGGTCAGAAAGGAAGGTATTTGCATATCGCCTAGTTTCTATAGGAACTTTGGAAGAAGAGATTAGCCAAGCTTCATTGAAAAAGGAACTCATGTCAAAGATGCTTTTTGAGGGAAGTGACCAACATAACAACTCTGTATCACTTCTATCCGAAGTAAATGTAGATGAATATGAAGATATGTTCTTTCAAGGAGACAGTCCATTAAAGGAGAACCTCTACGCCTTGTACAGACATATATTAGCATAAATTGCAGTGTTATATTTGCTGCATATGCATAACAGTTTGTCTCAAGCTTGACAACGTTGAAAGGCCAAATTCCAATGGGCATAAGCATACATATGAAGTTTGTGAATGGAAAAAGGGCATTTGGAAATCCTCTGAATTAATTTTGTGTAGTGTTTGTTGTTATGGATTACAGAGACCCATGCATTGGCTCCTTGAATGTAATGAGGACCAAGAGAATTAGACATAGACTCAATAAATATGCAAATATTATTGTTGAAAGGGGGTTAGGCCAATAATAAGAACACCTACAAATCCAAATACACAACCACCATAATCACTCCAACATTCTACATGTCATCATACTTGCTATATGTGATGTATGTTTCTAACATATTTCCAGAGACATGAAAGCATTGGTGACCAAGCATAGTGCCCATCCATGTATATTGCCAAATCCTTTAGGAACACTCATTTATAATACATTATATAAATATTTGTGAGCATATCATAGTGCCCATGTATAACATGATATTTTGTGAGCCTACCCAATACATGTTAGGAAAAGGCAATGTAAGCAATAAGTGAGAATGGAGACTTGTATGTAAATAAAATAAGGGCATACATTAGAACTTTTAGGGCTACCAAATGCACACACCTATTACCCAAAATCATTCTTGACAAGATTTTTTTTAGGAAGTAGGAAACTTTTACAATTAATTCTTAAATTAACATATTGTTGGGCCAAACAAGTTTCTGCATTAACACATAATTCTTCATTGGGAAATTCATATCAAATACACGAATAAATTGATAGATTAGGTGGCTGAAAAATATCTATGCTTTGGGCTATAAAACTTGTTCCAAGTCCTTACAAAAATCTGCTTTAAGAAGCTGGAAGCACTGTAAAATTATGTCCCAATACTGCCTTAAAAACTAGATGATATGGTTGAAATAGATCTATAAAAATATGTTCAAATTGATGCCCAAAATCAATATTGAAAATGGGCATATCCCCTTTTATGCTTGGTTGCTCTATAGGTTCCAAATATTTAGGTTCTTCATTAGATGCTTCACTATATGAATCATATATGGGGTCCCCAAAACTATGATTATTGATTTCAAATATAACATCCAAATCTTCATGAAATGGATAAATGCATGAATTTTCCATCTCATCATCAAACAAGGGGTTGCCTACAAAAGATTCCTCATCAAAATCTCAACAATATGGACCATCTAATTCAGATTCTTGGGATGAGGTAATATAATAGGAGAATGGGTTCTTTCATAAATAGGGCCTTCTTCAAAGGAATCTTTGTGGATTTTTTCAAGGGCTTGATTTTGTGGAGGGTAAACTGGATCCTCAACATATTCCTGATCAAGAACATGATCCTATATCTTGTATAACAACTTGAGAATATTTACAATTGAGTATACACCCTTACTAGGAATCCATATATACCAATTTCTTATGTCACGTTTTTTCAAGTTAAGATATATATTGAACATATTCATCTTAATATCCTTAGGGCCACATTCAACCTTGGAAGAGATTCAATATGTAATTCAACATGAAGCCTAGCAGAATCCTATTGCCCATGGAATTTCGGAATGCATTCCTCCCAACTATCATTATGAAATTGATTAGGATACCCCAAGATGTCCAAGAAAACCATTAGACTTAATCAATTGTGCATTCATTTCTATTCAAAAAATGCCATATTTTCTTTTCTTTAATAGGGTACCAAATATTAAAATGCACATGAGCATAATTCAAACCAATATCAAACTACGTGGAGTTTTCATGTTCATAGAATAAGGATTTGACTAATTTGAAGAACTATCTTTATTATCTTGGATTGAAGGAGTTTCTCGAGTGGTTTGAATCACCTTATTTTCCACTCTATCATATTTCTCAGGTTTGGGATTGAAGGGAATAAGTGTTTATATGATCCTCTTTTGGAGTATCATTTAGGAAAAAACCACCTCGATGGAATTTCTATGTGAGTTTCTTAGACACTGTTAGTGCTAGAAATTGTTCCTAGACTACCACAAGCACAATCTAACACAATCTCGAACAAAAATAAAATGGAATTGGTTTTTTAGGGTTTTGGTTGAAAAATTCATCAATCAAGGAGGGAAAAATGACAACAAGCTAATATAGAACTTAATCATGCAAGTTGGATAAACTGGGGATCAAACACATTCCAATAAACCATAAACATTACACATGAAACACTAAGTTCATCCACAGGCTATAAGTATTTACATGTAAAAAAACCTTGAAACAAGAAATGAAATTATAGACTGAGTAATCAACCTGATTAGAAATGAGAAAGTATAACAGGTAAAATGGCTTATCATTTTATATATAATCAAAAAATAGTCATCCACTTACATAAGAGTTGTGAGTGCTAACTTGAGAGATCACAGCACAAAAAAGGCCTCTCATTGTGTGAAAATTCGAACCACCAAACTGTATGTTTGTCTTCCTTTTATCATCACAAAGGTAAATTAGTTCCATAGCTAACTTCTAGATCAAAATTTGAAATAGTTACATTAATTAGTTATATGCTAACTCAAAATATTTAAAGACAATTAACCCAAAAATAGCAAATCAGATTTGGGGAAATTTGACGAATTTCTGAAAATTTGGGTCTCAAATATGCCTCCATATATATTGATTTGGGACACCTATGCAAAAAAATGAGAGAGGCTTTTTTAAATGAATCCGTGAAGAACAAAAACCTCTCATTGTTTTTAAAAATTCCACTTAAATTGATCGAAATCCATGTTGGAATTTTGTGACTAAAAACAGTAAATTATTAAAAAATTTAAACCCTAAAAAATAAGCCACAAAGATGAATTTAAATCTCTCAAATGATAAAAACTGTTGCAAAAATGAGAGAAATTTTTGTGAATGAATCTATTCTTTCTAAAAACCTCTTTTGGTTTTCCATAATTCGTTTCCATCACCTCGTAATCGGCTCCCAATGATAATGACAAAAACAGGAAAAACATAGCTGCTACATCAATCCTTTTTTGAATATTTTTTAACCAAGGCTTAAAAACAATGGTTAGTCATAATCTAAAATTTTGAAAGCTTAAATATATATATATATTAACTAATAATCCCAAAGAACAAACCTTAAAACTAAAATAATGAAATAATCAAAGCATTAAAAGCATTAAATCCAACAAAAAGTATTGATTGTCAAAAATTCTTAAAAGTAACTTAAAATGTAAAATCATAGTAAACCAATGCTTGAAAATTAGGAAAAAAAGAACAAATAAACTAAGAACAAGATCTAGTTATAACATCTGGCTCCTGCTGCAGGATGAAGTCCTCCTTGTGAGGCTTTAAGAACCTGTAAACCAGTGCCTTATGCCATCTAACTGAACCTGTCTAATACTGCTACAAACCAGCATACTGAAAAGAATCTACATGCTCGTATAGAGAGCTTATTCTGCTATTTACTCCTACTTCTAATCGGAGGAAACAACCCAATCAAGTGTAATCATACTTCCAGTGAAGCCAATAAACCATTTTACTGAGAATCATAATTCCATGCATGCTATTGTTTGAGAAGACCCATAAAAGATGTGATAAATACAATAAAGAGTCTGTAGGCAGCTGATACTTACTAGAAATAGGAAGTATGCCAAAATCTAGAGCATTAGAAACCTTTGAAAAATACAACTCCATCCAAGAAGCCATGGGATCATGAAACTCATGCAAAATTATTCCTTCATGTTGTTAAAAAAGAAAGGACTGCAAATGGGTGTCCTCAATTCTCAATACTCCATGAGATAATGCAATAAGAGAACAATATATAAAATCTTCAACTCTGTTGAGGTTATACTGTTTTATATCTTCCACTAACTCAAGCTGACTGATTTCTGAAGAGTGTTGATCACTTCCCTTAATGCCTGGGTCAGATTCACATTCATCATAGAAAGGATGATTTGAAAAAACATTAGCATGATCTTCCTTGTCATTATCATCTTTTTTTATCTAGATTTGAAGTAATGGGTACACAAAGAGAAAGAAAATACTCTTGTTGTTCCTATATGGAAATAGATGATCTCTGCAAATCCAGTTCTTCATGGTTGGCGCAATTTCCTTTTGTCTGCAAATCTGAAAGCTGAGGATTTCCCTTACTGATTTCCATTGCCGTTTGACCAAAATACAATTGATCATTGTGTTTTGTATCTAAAGAAACCAAATCTTTAGGTTTATAATAATCATAATTAATGATAATAAAAGAACCTTCAACTTCTTCATTATTCACTTCTAGTTCATATTTATGGGAAAACCTATCATCTTGAAGATCATTAGAGAACTGATGAAGATTGTGTGGGACCAATTCTTCTCTATCTATATCTTCAATCTCAGCATGTAATTCATATTCCTCAGAACAATTTTCAAATAGAAGATCTACCAGATAAAATATTTGATAATGATGATGAAAAACAGTATGAAACTCCTTCAATGAATGAATGCTGGCAGCGGGAAGAGATTGACACCATTCACAAGCATGTTCTTGTAAAGAAAATATGAACATCTTGATTAAAACATCCTCATGAACAAAATCATGTTCAAGCATGCATTTATGAAAATTTAATAAGTGCTCATGAGGATGCTCATACTTGTTTCCTCTGAATCTAGGAAGATAGTCACCCCACTCAGTTATAGAAAGTACTAGATGTGGAAAACCAACAATATTTTAGAAATCACAGAAAGCATACCTCGCAGCCACAATGGCTTCCATGCTCATTAACATCTTGAATCGGTGGAGTGGCTGTCAAAACCCCAAATTTTCACAAAAATTTAAAATTTTGAGATAACAATAAATGCTAAAACCTGCAGTCTACTAACAGCTAACGGTTTGCATAAAAAGAAACAGTCAAGTAATTAGTTTCACTAAATTCTAATTTAATAACTTAACAGTTCATTTTTGTAACAAGAATAAATTCTTATTGCGTGCTATTTTACTTCAGTTTTCTGATTAGTCTTTTCATGTCAAGTAGGTGGAACCTACTTTTGAATCCGGGGCTTACTTAGCAATCGTGCTAACGCAGATGAATACTGATTCTTACAGGTTTACAGGTATGATTGAACGAGTACATATTAAAATTTCTTTAAAGTGTCAGGAGTATTTTATTTACAATTTAAAAGCTTAGTAATTACGCTGCTAAACTCTAGACAACTCCTATAAGGTAAAATCATTTTCCTTTCTTCAGTTTTCCTAGTAGTCACATTCAGAAGTAAGTAACGACAGTAAGATATGTTTGCGACTTTAAGCTTTAGAATCTTGGTTACAAAGTATTTCTACTTTTGTCTATGTAATTTGTAATGTTATGATGATCGTTTTTATCAACGTTTAAGTAATAGTACATTATCTTGACTGAGTAACAATTATCCCACGATTCGCTTCTGCAATAAAAATTACAGTCTGATAAACTTGGACAGTATAAGTTCGATTGTATAAGCTACAAGCTATCAAGCCTTCCTTCATAAGATCATTGTTTTACCTATACTTTAATTTTCATATTACACCCTGAGGTTCTAATAACTTTTGGACTCAAAAGATTCATTCCTATTCTAGTTATCTTGTTTAGTTTTATAACTACTTATTACTCAATTGACCTAGTGAATCTTTTAGTAATTTCCAATTTGAGTTGTAACTCAAAATTCATCAACGTAATGTTGCTATGAACTGTGTAACAAAATTCCATAGTAGTACTCTTACAATAAGTTTTGTATCACTTCAAAGTTCTGTTATTATTGAGTTGTTAGTTTTTGTGATTCTCATAGACATGCATAACTGTTGTTTGATAGACATTTAGTCTATAATTATTTTATGATCATAAACGTATTCAAAATAGAATTTATAATCCTTTGCACTAATGCATCCTGCCATTCATAACATTATGACTTGTGATATTGTTATTGCAAGAGATTTACAAAGTATAAACTATAGTTTTATTACAAAGAAATATTTGGTTAGCAAGAACTCTCCCAATACAACATAGATCTCTTATCTATAGTAAAGAAAACCCTGATCTCTCTATATATAAATAAACATGCATTAATTGATTTCTAAATTATAATAACAACATCATTTAACGAGAATTTATGCCACCATTCATATCGTAATTGTGATATTGTAATAACATATGGTTTATAGTGGAAATGAGTTTTATGCAAGAATGATTATCGGGCTTTAACAAAGGTTTAAGTATCACCATGATGGACCAACGTACCCAATAATGTTGATATTTCAAGCTTACACTAGAAAATGATATGGTGCATATGATTAACGATTTCATCGCAAATTATTGGGATTATAATATAGTTTTAAAAACTCGTCCCAATGATTTAATAATGGGTTTTGTTCTACGCAGGCACCATAGTCTTTGACCCACTGTGTGTTTGATTATTGGAGACTACGTGGTAGTCTCCTGACCAAGTGTCAGGGATATAAAACATTTCTTGTGACCTAACCCTTATCGTTGTTTCTCCGCAGTTTGCGCTAGCCCTTGAGGCTGCTCGGCTTGGCCTTTCCATGGCGGTCATCGTTCTTCCTCACTCTGGTTGTCTTGAGCCTTGATGTAATACCACAAATGTTACTAGTGTGTGATTTTGATACTAGTGTGTGATTTTGAATGCCATTGTACATGGCTAAGTTCTCACTCTGCACATAGTGGAGATGTTCGTTACCCTTGGATCGATGCCTATGCAATCTCCCATACGCTGTCTTCGTAGCTTGGTGTCTGCTTCAGTTACTGGTTACTATTCTTGTGGCTCACCGTTGTGTGAGAGATACCCTTGCATGCTGTTAAGTTTTTAAGAAGGCAAAGCCTGTAGGTGACAATGCTTCGTTGAGGCTGCTCGTCGTTCTCTTCTGATAGGTAAAAATAACTTGAGTTCAAAAACTTCGTTGCTAAATTTATTTTACTGTTACTGAGGTTTATATAAGCATTGTTTAACTGACAGAGTTCTTAATACCTTGCTTGCAGGTTCTCGCCATCGTAAAGCTTTTACAATGAGGAAAAGACAAACACCAACAATGGGCGTGGCTCGTGGTTCGTTTTCGGGCAAGCCCCGTGGTCCGAATGTTGGATTTTTCACTCTACTAGGGTTAGGGTGGTCGATGGAATTGCCCAGGGTTTTTGAAAACCCTCCCTCGTCTCGCCACGAGTTATGTTGTTGTGTTGTTGTGTCTACAGGTGAATGTTGTAATATTTAGAATCAAACCCTCACTAGGGTAGACTCAGTTTATAATGAGCACTATAATTAGTTGAAGCTTTGGCGTTACGGCCAGGTTTAAGTTTGTAGTTTTTGTATTGTCAATACTGTTGTGAAACTCGTTTTGGTTAACAGAAGTCTATACTATACTCTGTGTAAATTCTAGGGTTTTTACCCTTCTTGAATATTATGAAGTTTATACTTAGTTGAGTACTCTGTAAGGGTTTATAATTAAAAATTTAAGGCTGATACTTACAGTCGTAACTTAAATCTTGTTTGCTTTGATTGAAGTTATAGATTAGGGTTTGACTTGTAAAAACCCTTGTTTTGATATAAATTATTCTTGTTATAATAATTATACAGTTTTTCTATATTATTCTATTTGTCCTTAAAGGACTGTGAGTAAATTAATATTTGTCCTTCAAAGGACTGTGAATAATTTATTTTAACCTGGTTATTAATGGTTACATAATTTATGTAAATTAGGTTTTAATGTTTTAGTACTTGTAAATGAATAATTTTAAGGATTTAACCCTAACATTTAATTCTATAAATGCATGTTGTTAGTAGAAGAAAAGCATGGTTTCTTTTATAAATACATTTATACATGTTGCTCAGTAATGTAATTCATTTCTGTGTATAAAATTTTTAGTTGGTTCTTTAATTGTTTTTAAAAGAACTAACTTATGTTTAACCTAGGTTACTATAGTATATAAAAATACAAATAGATTATGCTCAGAATATGAGCTAGAGTTTATCCTATTTAACTTTTATAGATTATTAATTTCTGCAGTATTACTTTGTTAATTCAATTACAGTCACACAGTTTTCTTCAGTTTGTGTTTAAAGAATTAATAATTTATAAACCTCACTGTTTATTGTTAATAATATTATTATCTATATTAATAATATTATTATCTATGAATAATGTATCCTCTTAAGTTTATGTTGGTATTTATGTATATTAAATAAGACTGAAAGCAGTCTATAGTAATTGTGTTTATTTAATAAAATTATCTTTGTAAGCTTACTGAAAGAAAATAAGAACTTTCCTATTTGTTAATACTCTTTACATCTATACTGTCTGTAAGTGTATAAGGATAGTTTCTTATTAATAATAACTTAAGCATAGGTTACTACTGTCCTTTAATTATTAATACTAAGAAAAGAATACTGTAATATTTATCAAGTTCTTATTTAGAGTTTAGATAGTTGCAGGTAAATTAGTTAGCACTAATGGGAAAGAGATAAACTATCCGTATTATTTTTACATATTTTCTTAACATAGATGATAAACATAAACATTCATCTATTAATACTAGTTCTTCTATTTCAGTATAAATGTACAGTTTATAGAAGTAGATACTGTTGAGAAGAATGAATTATATACTTAAACATATTACTGTCAGTAAATAATATGATTCTTTTTCTTTTCTAATAATCTAATTACACAGTCTAGTTCTGACAACATCTCTACATAACAGATTAATAATCTTTCTAGAAAACAACTATCTACTGAAAGAAAACATTTCAATACTCTGAAAAACATAAGTATTCTATTCATTCATATTCCTGTCATTACTTCATTCATTTAAACACACTACCTGTGCTAGAGTACGATCTGGATTACTCTAGATGGGGAAAAACACAGGTAGGATTTATCTTTCATCAAAGTACAAATTCAGCCTTGAAACAACTAAGAGGTTTCAACTTAACAATTTACAGCATAACATATAATCATTCATTATTTTTTCACACATAGATATAAACTATAACACAGAAATTAAAAGATAATGGAACCTGTTTTTTTTAAGCTGGATTGCAACAGAAATGGGAGGTCGTTCCTCCTTACCAACTACTGGAGAGCACTCAAAAAGCAACTTCTCAGGACCCCCGAGCCTGTTTTGGTCTCCTTGGCTGGAACTAGGTGGAGCAAACAACAAAGTACTAGTCCTGAGACTCAATACTAACTCTGCACACTGTAGTAAGATCTTTCAGCTGCTAGGCTGTACTAGATCACCTTCTTGCATTTTACCCCTCAACACCTTCCTCAAAATTTTCCTTCCCAATGAATTCCTTGAAGTGCATTCACCTGAATGATTCTTCTCCTGGAATGAGCAGCCTCAGCTCTCTTCATTGGGTACTTTTATTACGATTGCCTAGGTCTTTTTTGGTTAGTTGTTATTAATTGAGCCACCTACTCTGATCCCACTTTCTTGGGGGATCATGACCCCAAATGTAGGGAGGTTGCCACCTGCAACATAGGAAGTGTGTGAGGATGCTGCCACTTGTCTTTTTGCTCTCCACCTAGTTCCCTCCACCAACTTGACCAGTAACACTCTTTTTAACAGCTCTCCCAAGCTGTTGTCTCCACTTTTATTTATTAAAAATTAAAATATTCAGAATCACATTCCACATATTTGACTCTGCTGAGTCATCAGTTTTAACTTAGCATTAAATTTAACATAATGTCTTGGAATAAAATCAAAATAATATAACATTATTTTACAAAATTGGGGCATGTGACATACACACCCCCTTAGAATATAACATCGTCCTCAATGTTATTTATTCTTCATCCTCTAAAGTCCCCTAGAACAGAATTGGATATGCATCTCGCATTTTACTTTCCAATTCCCAGGTGGCTTCTTCAGGACTAAGGTGCTTCCATTGCACCTTCACTTGTCCAATGGTGCGGTTCCGAAGTGTAATTTCCCTCCTCCCAAGGATACAGTCCGGCTCCACCAGAAATTCTCCTTCTGGTTCCACCTGTACAACATTCCAGTTAACAACATGAGTAGCATCATGAACATATTTCTTTAAAATGAAAATGTGAAAAACATTATGTACTTTTAAGTTAGGTGTTAATGCTAATTGATAAGCTACTTGTCCAATCCTAGACATAATTTCAAATGGGCCATAGTAACGAGGTGCCAATTTTGCACAACTCCCCAATATTAGAGAGCTCTTTTTGGGCCTTACCTTGATGAACACATGTTCACCTACCTGAAACTCCTTTGGAGTTCTTTTCAAGTTTGCTTGACTTTTCTGCCGATCCTGTGCCACTTTCAGATTTCCCTGCACTTGTTTCACAATTTCTTCCATTTCTTTCAACAATTCTGGACCTAATACCAATCTATCTACTGGATTACTCCAAGAGATAGGAGTATTACATTTTCGTCCATATAAAATTTCAAATGGACTAAATATAGCTGATGTCTGCTAATTATTATTATACGCAAATTCTACCAGATGTAAATAGTCCTCCCATTTACCTGGCTGATCTTTCACATACATTCTCAATAAATATTCCAGTACCTAGTTTACCTTTTCAGTTTGTCCATCTGTTTGAGGATGGAAAGAAGTACTAAAATTCAATGTAGTATTTAATCCTTTAAACAAGGACTTCCAAAAGTTTCCTGTAAACTTAGGATCTCTGTCTGAGATTATGACTTTTGGTACTCCATGTAATCGAAAAATATCAGCTATATTGGCAGCTTTGTAAGTAGTTTTAATAGGTATAAAATGAGCTGCCTTGGTTAACTTATCAACTACTACCATGATAGAATCATTCTGATTTTGATTTCTAGGCAGTCCAGTAATAAAATCTAGACTAATTACCTCCCATTTCCAGCTAGGGATAGGTAAAGGCTATAGCAAACCAGCTAGGTGTTGGTGTTCAGTTTTTACCTGTTGACATTCTAAACACCTTGCAATATATTTAGCTACTTCAATTTTCATATTTGGCCAGAAATACTCTTTTCTTAACATGGTTATAGTCTTTTGATAACCTGGATGACCTGAATATGGTGTTTTATGAATTTCATCCAGAATTAACAGCTTGACCTTAAGTACGTTAGGTACATACAGTTTATCTTTATATAGTAAAAATTCTTTTTAATTTAAACTATAACCTTTTATTAAGTTTTCTGTTGGGTTTTCCTTAGCGCTTGCAATTTCTTGTAAATTTCATCTTGTTTTATTCCTTCTTTAAGTTGTTCATCTAAGTCTGAAACATAAGTGCTAATTGTTGTTGCAAAATTCAGCCTTGAGTTCCTACTTAATGCATCAGCAACTTTATTTTCTTTACCTTTTATATGCTGGATTTCAAATTCATACTCGCTTAAGAAAGCTAACCACCTAGCTTGCCTAGCATTTAAATTAGGCTGATCTAAAAGATACTTCAATCCTTTATTATCAGTCATTAAAACAAATTTTCTGCCAATTAGGTGATGTCGCCACATCTTTAAGGCGTGTATTACAGCGGCTAGTTCCAGATCATATGTTGCGTAATTATTTTCGTGAACTTTTAACTTTCTAGACTCATAGGAAATAACATGCCATTCTTGAGTCAGAACACCGCCTAAGCCATCATTACAGGCATCAGTGCACACTACAAATTCTTTATTAGGATCTGTTATTCTTAAAATAGGTGCGCTGGTTAATAATTTTTTTAACTTCTTAAAGCTTTCTTCACACTTTTGATTCCAGTCGAACTTCTTTCCTTTCTTTTACAAGGAAGTTATCAAATTTGCTATCCTTGAAAAGCCTTCAATGAACCTCCGGTAGTAACTGGTAATGCCCATGAAATATCTAACATCCGTCACATCCTTATGAACCGACCAATCTTCGATTGCCCGTATCTTTTCAGGATCTACAGAAATTCCTTCCTTGGTCACTATGTGACCTAAATACTAAATCTTATCCTTGAAGAAGTCACACTTGCTAAACTTTGCGAAGAGTTGATGTTCTCGCAACTCTTGCAAAACAATTTTAGATGTTCTTTATGTTCTTCTTCAATTTTTGAATAGATTAGAATGTCGTCGATAAACATGACCACAAAATTATCTAAATACTTATGCATTATGTTTTTCATTAAACACATGAAGATAGTTGTGGCGTTCGTAAGCCCGAATGGCATTACGACAAATTCGTAATGACCATATCTTGTTCTAAAGGTTGTCTTGAAGATGTCTTCATCTTTAATCCTCACTTGATGATATCTAGACCTTAAATCTATTTTCAAAAACACCGTGGCTCCATGTAGTTGATCAAACAGATCATCTATGCGGGGCAACGGATATCGATTTTTGATAGTCATTTTGTTTAGCTGACGGTAATCTATGCAAAGTGGCATAGTTCTGTCCTTCTTCTTGACGAAGATGATAGGTGCCCCCCAGGGAGACACACTTGGTCGAATATACTTTTTATCAATTAACTCTTTTAATTGCGATTTTAATTCATTAAGTTCCAATATGTTCATTCAATAAGGGGCCTTTGAGCTAGGTACTACACCCGGTACCAACTCGATGGTGAAATTCAATTCCCTTTTCGGAGGTAATCCCGGAATTTCTTCTGGGAATACATTAAGATATTCTTTTAAGACTGGGATGTCTTCTACTTTTAACTTATCTGTTTTAATTTTACTTTCATCATCTATAATTGTTACTGCGTAAGCTTTACATCCTTTTCTAACAGCTCTTTTAAGTTGTAAAGCAGAAATCTGCCTTACCGTAATTTTTCTAGGAATACCTTTAACACTTACTGGTTTTTCATCACTGTTTAAGCATGTGAAATTTTTATCATAACAGTTTAGAATTACTCTATGTTGTTCTAACCAGTCCATACCAATCAGCAAATCATAAGAGCCAAGTGGCAAAACATTAAGTTTAACAACAATTTCAAATTTATCCATAAGTAAAGCACATTCTTTCACAAAACAAGTTACTTTTCTTTTAGCACCAGTGGCTAACTGAACTAACCATGAATTCTCAAACTTATCGACAAATAACTTACATTTCACTATCTGAGGTGCAATATAACTGAGACTATCTCCTGGATCAATTAAAATAGTTACAGGGGTCTAATTTATCATATCTTCTACTTCCATCATGGAAGTCTGATATTCAGCTTGTCGGTTCTCCAAGACTGCGTTGATTCTGGGCATGCTCCTTGCTAGTTCCCCAACGGTCATCTCTTCCTGTATAGTATGAATGTTGCTAACAGTCTTCTTCCAGTTTGGATAGACTGAAGCATAGTGTGGGCCATTACACTCCCAGCACTTGGCAAGCTCTTTACGCTCAAAATTCTTGGTAAAGTTTCCATGATTATTTGCAGTTTCCTTACCTTTAGATTTGTTCTGATTGTTAGGTGTATTGTTCCTATTTCCTTGGAAATTCTTGTTATTAGAATAGTTTTTGGCCTTATTGTTCTTAAAAATTTTGTTAGGTGCAAAATCCTTCTTCTTAGATTCAAACTGATTATTTTTCTTAGCCTTCCAGTTGGCCAAGCTTTCTTTCTTCTGATTCTGCTCAAAACAAAAATTATCCTTTCTCATAGATTCCTCCAATGTCTTTGGGTTATCATATTCAATTCTATCTTTAATATGATAAGGTAGACAACTAAGGAATCGTTGTACTTTTGGTTTCTCATCTACAAGGTAAGGTACATACCTAAGTAGACTTAAGAACTTGCTGTTCAGATCCTTCATTGTCATTGAACCTAACTTCAGTTCATAAAACTCTTTAGCTCTCTCCCCATAATAATGCCCAGATAGGAATTTCTTTTTAAAATACATCTTAAAGGTACTCTAGTTAACTTCTTTCTTTTTTATACCCTTAACTCTCTTCAAGTCCTGCCATCAAATGTCAGCCTTTCCTAAGAGGTTATATATAGCCATTCTATCCTTTTTAACTGGTTAGAATGATTATATATTTGGAAGTATTTCTTCATCCCAAATAACTAGGATTCAGCTTCCTCCCCCTTCTCAGTCTCTCCATTAAAAGTTGGTGGTTTTATCTTTTTGAATTCCCCAGAAATTTCCTCATAAGGTTTGTATTTCCTCTTCTTAGTGTACAGATTATCATCACTACTGTCACTAGTAGTATGATAATTTTGTTGTTCACCAAACACTTCAGACAACGAACTACTTTTAGTTTTTGTATGCTTCATCTTTTTAGATTTTCGTTGATGACTGGCATCTTCAGATTCTGACCTTCTACCCCTACCCGCAGTTTGAAACTTTTCCATTAGGATCTGATTCAGCTCTTCTTGAGCCCTTAGAATCCTTTCATTTTCTCGCTTTACAGACTCCATTTCAGTTTTTAAATCTTTTACAGTCTGTAACAACTCTGAGGAATTTGTAGTTAAATCCTCTGGTATAGGATCTTTAGGTAAATTTCCTGTTTCTGTAGCTAGAGACTCCTACTGTGCATACTCTTCCAGCCTTTCCATACCTGCCTGTTAAACTTCAGAAAAAGAAATTTTTTTGTTGAACAACATTTAAAAATAAAATACGTTAGCATAAAAATTTAATTTACTGTTTTATGAAAGCTAGTTGGGCTTCATCAAGGTCTAGTGTTTGAACCTTGTGCTCTAATACCACATGTCAAAACCCTAAATTTTCACAAAAATTTAAAATTTTGAGATAACAATAAATGCTAAAACTTGCGGTCTACTAACAGCTAACGGTTTGCATAAAAAGAAACAGTCAAGTAATTAGTTTCACTAAATTCTAATTTAATAACTTAAAAGTTCATTTTTGTAACAAGAATAAAGTCTTCTTGCATGTTATTTTACTTCAGTTTTCTGATTAGTCTTTTCATGTCAAGTAGGTGGAATCTACTTTTGAATCCAGGGCTTACTTATCAATGGTGCTAACGCAGATGAATACTAATTCTTACAGGTTTACAGGTATGATCGAACGAGTACATATTAAAATTTCTTTAAAGTGTCAGCAATATTTTATTTACAATTTAAAAGCTTAGTAATTAAGCTGCTAAACTCTAGACAACTCCTGTAAGGTACCATAGTCTTTGACCCACTGTGTGTTTGATTATTGGAGACTTCGTGGTTGTCTCCTGACCAAGTGTCGAGGATATAAAACACTGCTTGTGACCTAACCCTTATCATTATTTCTCCGCAGTTTGCGCTAGCCCTTGAGGCTGCTCCACGGGAACTTCACTTAGTGAACCTATCACATAGCACATGTGATCATGGGATATTAAAGAATACCCTTAATTTCTAGAGATATTGACCCAAACTATTTTTGTTGAAACCCCCTCCCAATACTTAAAGCCTCCTCCCCACCCATTTTTATACCTCAATCCTTATAAACCACCCTACCCACCCCCACCTTAAACCCCTCATCCCCCCGAATAACTACAATATATTGGTTCAATTTTTGATAATTTTAAAACCCACAATATGAACTAACGTGATAGGATATTGGTCAACAAGTGAATCCCCCGTGGGCTGCTCGGCTTGGCCTTTCCATGGTGGTTGTTGTTCTTCCTCACTCTGGTTGTCGTGAGCCTTAATGTAATACTGAAAATGTTACTAGTGTGTGATTTTGAAATCCATTGTACATGGCTAGGTTCTCACTCTGCACATAGTGGAGATGTTCGTTACCCTTGGCTCGCTGCCTGTGCAATCTCCCATAAGCTGTCTTCGTAGCTTAGTGTCTGCTTTAGTTACTGGTTATTGTTGTCATGGCTCGCCATTGTGTGAGAGATACCCTTGCATGCTATTAAGTTTTTAAGAAGGCAAAGCCTGTAGGTGACAGTGCTTCAATGAGGCTGCTCGTCGTTCTCTTCTGACAAGTAAAAATAACTTGAGTTCAAAAACTTCATTGCTAAATTTATTTTACTGTTACTGAGGTTTATATAAGCATTGTTTAACTGACAGAGTTCTTAATACCTTGCTTGCAGGTTCTCGCCATCGTAAATCTTTTACAATGAGAAAAAGACAAACACCAACAATGGCTGTGGCTCGTGGTTCGTTTTCGGGTAAGCCCTATGGTCCAAATGTTGGATTTTTCACTCTACTAGAGTTAGGGTGGTCGATGGAATCACCCAGGGTTTTGGAAAACCCTCCCTTGTCTCGCCACGAGTTATGTTGTTGTGTTGTTGTTTCTACAGGTTAATGTTGTAATATTTAGAATCAAACCCTCACTAGGGTAGACTCGGTTTATAATGAGCACTATAATTAGTTGAAGCTTTGGTGTTACGGCCGGGTTTAAGTTTGTAGTTTTTGTATTGTCAGTACTATTGTGAAACTCGTTTTGGTTGACATAAGTCTATACTATACTCTATGTAAATTCTAGGGTTTTTACCCTTCTTGAATATAATGAAGTTTATACTCAGTTGAGTACTCTGTAAGGGTTTATAATTAAAAATTTAAGGCTGATACTTACAGCCGTAACTTAAATTTTGCTTGTTTTGATTGAAGATATAGATTAGGGTTTGACTTATAAAAACCCTTGTTTTGATATAAATTATTCTTGTTATAATAATTATACAGTTTTTCTATTTTATTCTATTTGTCCTTAAAGGATTGTGAGTAAATTAATATTTGTCCTTCAAAGGACTGTGAATAATTTATTTTAACCTGGTTATTAATGGTTACATAATTTATGTAAATTAGGTTTTAATGTTTTGGTACTTGTAAATGAATAATTTTAAGGATTTAACCCTAACATTTAATTCTATAAATGCATACTGTTAGTAGAAGAAAAGCATGGTTTCTTTTATAAATACATTTATACATGTTGCTCAGTAATGTAATTCATTTCTGTGTATAAAATTTTTAGTTGGTTCTTTAATAGTTTTTCAAAGAACTAACTTATGTTTAACCTAGGTTACTACAGTATATAAAAATACAAATAGATTATGCTCAGAATATGAGCTAGAGTTTATCCTATTTAACTTTTATAGAGTATTAATTTCTGTAGTATTACTTTGTTAATTCAATTACTGTCACACAGTTTTCTTCAGTTTGTTTTTAAAGAATTAATAATTTATAAACCTCACTGTTTATTGTTAATAATATTATTATCTATATTAATAATATTATTATCTATGAATAATGCATCCTCTTAAGTTTATATTGGTATTTATGTATATTAAATAAGTCTGAGAGCAGTCTATAGTAATTGTGTTTATTTAATAAAATTATCTTTGTAAGCTTGCTGAAAGAAAATAAGAACTTTCCTATTTGTTAATACTCTTTACATCTATACTGTCTATAAGTGTATAAGGATAGTTTCTTATTAATAATAACTTAAGCATAGGCTACTACTGTCCTTTAATTATTAATACTAAGAAAAGAATATTGTAATATTTATCAAGTTCTTATTTAGAGTTCAGATAGTTGTAGGTAAATTAGTTAGCACTAATGGGAAAGAGATAAACTATCCGTATTATTTTTACATCTTTTCTTAACATAGATGATAAACATAAACATTCATCTAGTAATACTAGTTCTTCTATTTCAGTATAAATGTACAGTTTATAGAAGTAGGTACTGTGTAGAAGAATGAATTATATACTAAAACATACTACTGTCAATAGATAATATGATTCTTGTTCTTTTCTGATATTCTAATTACATAGTCTAGTTCTGACAACATCTCTACATAACAGATTAATAATCTTTCTAGAAAACAACTATCTACTAAAATAAAACATTTCAATACTCTAAAAAACATAAGTATTCCATTCATTCATATTCCTATCATTACTTCATTCATTTAAACACACTACCTGTGCTAGAGTATGATTTGGATTACTCTAGATGGAGAAAAACACAGGTAGGATTTATCTTTCATCAAAGTACAGATTCAGCCTTGAAACAACTAAGAGATTTCAACTTAACAATTTACAGCATAACATATAATCATTCATTATTTGTTCACACACAGATATAAACTATAACACAGAAATTAAAAGATAATGGAACCTGTTTTTTTTAAGTTGGATGACAACAGCAATGGGAGGCCGTTCCTCCCTACCAACTCCTGGAGAGCGCTCAAACAACGACTTCTCAAGACCCCCAAGCCTGTTTTGGTCTCCTTGGATGGAACTAGGTGGAGAAAACAACAAAGTACTAGTCCTGAGACTCAATACCAACTCTACACACTGCAGCAATATCTTTCAGCTGCTAGGCTGTACTACAGCACCTTCATGTAGTTTACCCCTCAACACCTTCCTCAAAATTTCCCTTCCCAATGAATTCCTTGAAGTGCATTCACTTGAATGATTCTTCTCATGGAATGAGAAGAATCATGACCCCAAATGTAGGGAGGTTGCCACCTGCAACATAGGAAGTGTTTGAGGATGCTGCCACTTGTCTTTTTGCTCTCCACCTATTTCCCTCCACCAACTTGACCAGTAACACTCTTTTTAACAGCTCTCCCAAGTTGTTGTCTCCACTTTTATTTATTAAAAATTAAAATATTCTGAATTACATTCCACATCTTTGACTCTGCTGAGTCATCAGTTTCAACTTAGCATTAAATTTAACATAATGTCTTGGAATAAAATCAAAATAAGATAACATTATTTTACAAAATTGGGGCATGTGACAATGGCCAACAAATCTTTCTTCCGTGGAGTCACCGATGAAAAATTGTAGTCTAAAAGATTTTCTGACTTTGTTCACCTCTCAAAATCAGATGAATAATGATATCCTAGGGAAGATATACTTCATTTTCGTCCCCGGCAATGGCACCAAAGATGTTAGTGCTAGAAATTGTTCCTAGACTACCACAAGAACAAGCTAACGCAATCTCACACAAAAATAAAATGGAATTGGTTTTTTAGGGTTTTGGTTTATAGTTTTGGTTGAAAACTTCATCAATCAAGGAGGAAAAAACAACAACAAGCTAATACAGAACTGGATCATGCAAGTAGGATAAACTAGGCATCAAACACATTCCAATAAACCATAAACATTACACATGAAACACTAATTTCATCCACAGGCTATAAGCATTTACATGTGAAAAAACCTTTAAATAAGAAATGAAATTATATACTAAGTAATCAACCTTATTAGAAATGAGACAATATAACAGGTAAAATGGCTTATCAGTTTATATATAATCGAAAAATAGTCATCCACTCATATAAGAGTTGTGAGTGCTAACTTGAGAGATCACAGCACAAAAAGGCCTTTCCTTGTGTGAAAATTCGAGCAACCAAACTATATGTCTGTCTTCATTTTATCATCACAAAGGTAAATTAGTTCCGTAACTACCTTCTAGGTTGAAATTTGAAACAGTTACATCAATTAGTTACATGCTAACTCAAAATATTTAAAGACAATTAACCCAAAAATAGCAAATCAGATTTGTGGAAATTTGGCGAATTTTTGAAAATTTGGGTCTCAAAGACGCCTCCATATCTCTTGATCCAGGGCACCTATACAAAAAATGAGAGAGGTTTGTTTAAATACATCCATTAATAACAAAAAATCTCTTGACTTTTAAAAATTCCCCTTTGATCGGAATCCGTGCTGAAAATTTGTGACTAAAATAGTAAATTATTAAAATTTTCAAACCTTGAAAAATAGGCCACAAAGATGAATTCGAATCCTCAAATGATAATAGATGTTGTAAAAATTAGAGAGGTTTTTGAGAATGAGTCTGTTGTGGACAAAATCCTCTTTTGGTTTTCCATAGTTCGTTTCCATCACCTCGTAATCGGCTCCCAATGATAATGACAAAAATAGGAAAAACAGAGCTGCTACAGGAATCCTTTTTTGAATATTTTTTAACCAAGGCTTAAAAACAATGGTTAGGAATGAGCTAAAATTTTGAAATAAACTTTATTATAAGTTTTTGAAAGCTTATATATATATATATATATATATATATTAACTAATAATCCCAAAGAACAATCCTTAAAACTAAAATAATGAAATAATCAAACCATTAAAAGCATTAAATCCAACAAAAAGTACTAATTGTCAAAAATTCTTAAAACCAACTTAAAATGTAAAATCATAGTAAACCAATGCTTGAAAATTAGGACAAAAAGATCAAATAAACTAAGAACAAGAACTATTTATAACAGACACTATGAAATTTAAAGTAAATCTCACCAAAACTTTCTAAGTGTTGTTCAATGCTTTGGTTATAAAGACTTGCCCCTAACAATAGCAACAAAATGTTACAACTCAATTTAACGCCTAAGTGGAAAAGTACTAATCCACTAGTGCTAGAGATTGCGACTTCAAATGAGAAATACCATTGTTACCTGAGTATTTTTTTATTCCACTTTTTAGGCCACCTCTCAAGGACAAGGGAGGCTTCCATATGGGGTAATTGGATTTGAGGTCCACGAGAGCAAGGGGAGAAATATTTTGACTATGTGAATTTACAATTTAAATAAGATTCCCCACTTGATTTTCGTTAGCGGGTTATTTACAAAACTACATCCATAACATCAAATGTCATCCCAAAGTGTGATTTCTTAAACAAGATATAATAGTAACAATCATCAATTAATCATAAAAAATTCTGTTGTTCAAAATGGCTTAGGACATAACACATTAAACCATAGTTTCCATAATTTAGAAAAGACTTGGCAATTAGTAGTTAAGTGATTATTACTGTTAAGTTATTACTTATTAACCACCATGAAATTTTCATAAATAACTCCTTGTTCTAGTATATTGCAGTGAAATTAACTAGCATAAAACTTAAAATAAAACCCAGATTTCATCCTAGTTTTCAAATGTGATTATTAACTCAAAAACAACTTTCAGAATGTGTGATTATGCAGAAATATTTCCTAGAGCTAAAATTTATGAGTTAAGTCACTTGAAACTAATTAGGGACTAGAAGAAAAATTGATTTTGTAATTAGAAAATTCAGTAGCAAGTTCTATCATAATATAAACCACAATTAGTGATGAAAAACCAATATTTAGGGTTGTTTCGATGTCTAACTAATGCGGAAAATTAAAAATCCTAGAAAATTAAAACAACTAATCTAACACTAATAACAAACAATTTTTTCATCTAAAACAATTGAAAAATATTTGTTGTTTTTTAAGCTTGATTCTACCCTAGGAAAGCAAGAAAATAAAAGGATTTTTGGAGGTTTTGGTTGTAGAAATTTGAAGTAGAGATTATTTCCTTTTCAAATCATATGACGATGGGGTTTGGGATCAATTCTTCCTGATCCTTGAAGTGTATATCCTTCTTTGGAAATTTCTACAACAAGAGCAAGACAAAATCCTACCCAAAATATTGAGATTTCTTACTAATTACCACCAAGCAAGGATGCCATTTAAGACCCTCACAAGATTACTATCATGCATTGATAATTAGAGTATATGGGGAGGAATATTCTTTAGAGTTCAAGTAGGCTTGGATCCCACGCATTTATTAAGTCACCTTGTCAATAAAATTTTCAACTAGAAATATATACTATCAACCTCGATGAATAAGAACACTTCAAATCCAAATACACAACCACCATTTGGGCATTGAAGCCAAAGTTCTAGGAAATCCTTTGGGCATAAACAACCCTAGAAAAGGAAGATATGGGAATAATATCAACCCTACACAGTGGTAATGTTCTGCAGTTACAACCCTAAAGGAGGAGGACAAGGACTATTACATATCATGATAGGAGGGTTTCATGGCTTATGGTCATCACTAAAAAAACTGTAGAAGACTTATGGGTTTCTTTCTTGGAGAATATGGTGTCGATGCAACCTAATGCAAAGGGGGTTTTATTCTAATTTTTGCCTGAGTATGACATAGTGCACATTTTTGGTAAGTGTCCTAGTTTATGGACAAAGCTTTCCTCTTTATGAAGCCATAGCAACTTGGATTTAGTCAACCTATAGATTCATTAACAAAGATTTGTTTTGGGTAGGAATTCCAATCTTTTGTTAGAATATTGGAATCGGATACCCTTACCACAATTGGTAACAATCTAGGGAAGTTTATTATTATGTACCTAAAAACAATAAGGAAGTATACTAATGTGGATTGAAATTGCATTTACTTAGATTTAAGTGAAGGCATCCTTGGAACAATTGTGTTTGAGCTAAGTGGTTGGAGGGGGTTAGGCCAGTAAAAATGATGGGTAAGGTTGAAAATGTTTATATTATATGACCCAAAGGAGTGTAGAGTAGGTTCTGAAATGTTTTGAAGAGTTTATTCCTTGGTTCGGAATGAAAGTGTTGAAAATGCCTAAGCACGGCCTTACAAATGAACTAAGTATGAAGAAATCTGCTCAGGGTTATGTTGTGACAGAAATCAAAGGTTCAGATATGCAACTGGAAAAATAAACGGTTATAAAAAATCAACAGTTTAGATTAATTGGCTGAAGCATTTGATATGGAACAACTCGATATCTATATCGTCTTAAAGGACTATGTGTTGAATTGTTATACTAGGGATTTATTGATATTATTCAGGATAATGATATCAACATTATGTCATGCTTATAAGTCTTTCCAAGTTTTTTGTTGGTATTTTGCTATGTTTTTGCCAAAAAAAAATTCAGCCATGGTGCAGTAAGAACCAAACAGGTATTTGTCAGACCTGTCTTCCTCCGGCGAGGGGAGTTTGGGAAGGCTATAGGAAAGTGAGTCATCTAGTAGGTCTACAAGGGCTAGATCAACTACATGTCAGAAGATCAGAAGAAAATTCAATAAACGCATGGAATTTTTTCTCAAAAGAGGGAGGTCGTGTTCCTATGATGATGAGACAATGGGAGACATTGAGGTGCCCTTAAGCTACAAACACCTAGTGAAACAATGGGTGCCTAGGGATCTTCCTCAAGTAAACACTAAATTTTGTGTGAATGAGAGGATATATAGAATTGCACCATCGTCATTACATGGATTGGAGTTGTTTTTTTTCATGGACGACATAAAGGTTAGATACAGTAGATGTACAAAATTGATGGAGTATGTTGGACGCTCTTACAACTACAGTGATTGGATGTGCCTGGTCCAATATACATGAAGTATGCGTAGATATAGGTTGTCAATGAATTATATACAACTAAAAGACAAAGCTCAAAATAAAGGAGCAACGTTGTACATGGACGGAAGGCCAAAAACAACTAGTAATATTGCGGGGTTTATAAACAATACACAACCAGGGTTTACACTTAAGCAACCCAACTACATATTTGAGTCACGTGAAGGAAACGATGTATTTGTATGTGCAATTAAATCAATAACTGCTGGTGAAGAACTGCTTATTAATTACAATTTGAATCGTGTAGATACAAACATGGTTAGTATGGTTGTGGTACATCCAACAATTTAACCAACCTTTTATTAATTATTTTAACATCTATAAGATTTTTTCATTAGCATATAATTATAATTTTCTAATAAATTTCCTATGTTGACTTCGCAGGGAGGTGATGGGGGGCTCATCACCCCAGCAGAAGGTGAGATGAGTACACGATCCGCGAGTAAATAGATATACATCAAAATGTTATGTTTTAAAATTGTTTTAGTGGATATTCTGGTTTCGTTAGGTAATTTTTAGTATTTTTTTGATGCAGGGTGCTTTCAGGGGCACCTCCCTCTCCATAGATGTTAGTAGACCTGAATCAAGGCGGTAGGTATACATCGATATTGCCAATGTAATAAATTTAGGATGGACGAACATATCTGTTGTTATGTATTTTCATTACTATATTAGGTTCGTTTATATAATGCTATCTATTTTCTATGCAAAGTGTTGATCAGGGAAGCCAACTAGCTATTAATCAGCCGACTGCAGCATCAGGGCAATAGGTAAAGATGAATGTAATTTTCCATTTGAAAGACTTTAAAATCGTACGCATGTATATCATGTAGCATAATGTTTATTTTGTTATGTATTTTTTCGTTTATATGTTTGCTTTCATGATGATAATGTTGTCTACTTTTTTGTAGGTTGATGACCGGGGAAAGTCCCCAACTGTTGATCAGACGACTGGAGCCTCGAGGAAACCTATAAACCTAAATGTAATTCCACATTCTAAATACTTCAAAATTATACACATATAAAACATGTAGCATAATGTTTGTTTTTGTTATGTATTTGTTATCTTTTACATATTGCATTCATTGTGATAATGTTCTCTACTTTTTTTGTAGGTGGATGATTGGGGTAAGTCTCCAGCTGTTGATCAGACCATGCCCTCATCTAGGCATCAGGTAATCCTAGATGTAATCCTATGAATCTATCATGATAGACAATTTTTGTTAATATAATTTTTTGCGCACACTATTGCTTCAAAGACTAAGCAATGTTTTATATATTTTTGTTGCAGACAGGGGATTCGGTTTATGAAACACCATATCAACACTCTTTATAGAATGAGGTCTCCCAGTTGATGAAAGATAGTGAAATTAGAGGGTCTGCAGACCTATTGAGGGTGCTACAGAAAACTATGGAAAAACAAAATGAGAAACTGGTTCTTCTGACATTTACAGTTCCACAAACATAAGAGATCGAATCAAAGATTCAATTGTTGTTACAGAGACGTCGATAATTGGAAGTAAGTTCCTGAATAATAATATATGCTATTGAACTTATAATGTAATGGTTTGAATTTACATCATGTTATGGAGATTTGCAGTGGTGGTCAAGGAAATGTTGGTCCCAGTGACCAAACCACTCCACGTACACCACATACTGCTCCCTTATTGTCCATCGAACAGTCAGCAACACGCTCTACGACACCCCCGAGGCCAGCAGAGGGTGCAGTCGATGCTACCCCACCCACAACAGATGCTGCAGAAGAAGGGGTGCGTGCAGGGTTAGATAGAGAGGTGGATGCACTGGTTTAGTAGTGTGTACATTTTTGGTGAACAAAGAATTGGTTCCAATAAAGATAGAGAATATTCCAGGTGATTATAGATTGCTCAATTTAGTTTCTATAATTTGTGTCTAATATAACGATAATATTTTTTTAATATTGACTAATGATGGCATTAATGTTTTGCAGGAAATGATATGTTTTATAAATATATGAATGATTTTTCCTTGGAGATCTTCGGGCCCACCATCTACACAATGTGGAACAAGCAACCAAAAGCTTTAAAGGATGATCTGACTAACCGCTTGGTTGGTATGTTCAGAAAAGATACCTTCGATACATCGAAGGTCCTACAGAAGGCTGGAAAACATCTGAATATTGTCTGAGACCCATATAGGGTTCACCTACAAAAGAACCCTAGGTATGAGTGCCCTCCAATGATTCCATCTATGGCGTGGAATTCCCTGGTGGAGGATGGAAAAGAGAAGGGCCTGATAAAAAGCATGAAAGATACCACCAGGAACAGGAAGGTATGCAATACATTCCAAAATGTAATGATACGCCTTATTATTATTAGTTTTTATATCAAATTTGGAACATCGAATAACGTATTTCCACACTTGATTAGGCTCTCGGACACATCTAAGGCCACCAAGGAAAGAATGGAAAAAGTTGGTCAACACAAGCTTGGGCCTAGTGGTTACTCGAACTTGGTGGCCCGATATGTAAGTATCGAAAACCCAAAATCGCATCCAAATATCATACAGATAATTATTTTCGTTTTATTCTGGCAAAAAATGTAAAATTAATGACATCATGCAAATATGCAAGTCGAACGGTTCAAAGAATTTCCCACTGCGGATTACATGAAGCTTGGCTTTGAACATGGCTTTGACGCCGTTATTGAATGTCGGAGAAGCTTGTCTGGGCATACTGGACGATCTTTTGTTGATCCATCTGGTGCGCAGGTATGTAAAAACTATATAGATTAATGGTAATTTATTAATTCTCATACAATTTATTCGTTATAAAAAATTAACATAAATTATTCATTGCATTTTTAGTAGGAAAGTAATGATCCCGTTCATATCCAGGATGCACACCAACCAGACGAAGATCATGCTTCAATTCCTGGTAATGAATTTATTAATATGCCACTATTTTGTATAGATAATTGCAGATGATGAACATTAATTCTAATTCTACACAATTCAGCTGTAGAGCATGTACATGTAGATAACACTGGCCAGGTTGAGCCTGTACAGGATAATGATGAACATGCTGATGTTCCCATGCCAGGTACAAAAACACCTTCTTAATGTTTTTTTAAATTAATTACTAGTATTTATAAAAATAAAATTATATTAATGAAAATTTTTGACGTTATTGCAGAAATCGCCCCTCGCCGGAAGTTCAACCTTGCGAGCAGTCTAGTAGGGAGACCAAGGATCATATTCCAAAAGATGTGGCTCTGACTAAATATTTAAAGAGAAGAAAAGTAAAAAGGAAGTGACTATACAAATTTTGAGTAATTCTTATTTGTAATAAAAAAAATTACATGGTTTTTTCCTCTGTTTCATGAATGAATGGTTAAATGAATGCTTTACTGATTTTTTTTATCGGCCATTGACTAAATGAATGGTTTAATGAATGATTTAATGAATGGTTTAATGAATGTTTTTTTCAGTTGTTGAATAGTTGAATGGTTTAATGAATGATTTAAAGAATGATTTACTGAAAGCTTATTTCAGCTATTGAGTGAAATAATTTGCATTAAATTGTTATTTACATGTAGATGCATTGGGTTTGGGGAATTGAGAGTGATGTGAGGGGGGGAGGGGCCATAAGAGCTTCCACCTTCACGTGGTTGGTCCTATTTAGTAGAGAATATTAAATTATTCTCGAAACAGAGAGGAGATCAATGAATGGTAAGGAAGAATACATTAAAAAACAACTATTTCTATAATTATAGTGTTTAATTTTCACTATTGCTATTTGACTCCTCCATTGGAACTTGTTACAGATAGTGTTGAGAAACATTCTAATATTTACGAGGAAAGAAATGGCATTTTGATGTGATCAGTGGCCTTATATACACAATGTATTTGGTTCTCTATGTTTTATCGGGTGATCTATTATTAACAATTAATTTACTTGAATAGTTGAATAGTGTTCTAATTTACATTGTAATAGTATTGTATTTATTTAGATTGGTTTTGTTATTTTTGTAAACAAACAAAAATATAATTGATGGGTGTTAACATGAAACTATTGCAACAGGACAAATATTGAAGTATGTTGAATGATGTTTTGAAAGGTAAAGCAGAAGAAGACAGTGCGAAGCTCCACAAATTAAGGTATAATTATGTTTTCTTTTGTTTGATTGAACTGTGTATTGGGTATTTATGCATGTGCACACACGTACATTTAGTTGATGATGGTGATTACCATACATTCAGGCGAACTTTGTTCTATCTGATCTAAAAAATTACCTTTAATAGTTTAATTTATCAATGATTAAGAATGGATGATTATCAAAATATGATGTTGTATTGCTTTCTTTGTGGATGTTCCCATAAGATTGTTAGCTCTGTTTAGATCTCATATTCTTTTCTTGTTTCCATCCACATGTTTGGAACTGTTCCATGTAGTTTATTGGGGATGTTAATTGATCCATTAACATGTTTAGAGTTATTCAATTGAGTGATATCTAATTGATACATAGGTGAAAATATCAATCTTTATTCCTCTATAAGACCAAGGGAGTAGTATAAGGGCTCTTACTAGGATCCAACTTCCAATATGTGATATCCAGTAGAAAAAATCAACCACCTACTATAGGTATGGGCATCTCAACTGTTGAAAATAAATCCACACCAACCATCAATAAAGTAGAATATCCACCTATCACAGGTGAGAACGCATTGGCATCCTTAGAAGAAATATAATAACAAAAATCCATAACCAACTCTCATGAAAAGTCATCATTTGATAAAACAATGAGTTGATTACCCTTGTGCCATGCAATAACCTCCAAACTATATCAGTCCTTAAATCCTTTTTAATACACGCTAGAAGATATATAAGGATAGGATTGATTTTTACCAAAAATTCAAGCAATAGGTTTGCCATTCCTTCCAGGAGTGTGTCCTTGTATTGCATCAACCATTTAACTATTTAAGCAAGTCTAATATCTTACTTTTATGGTAGAACCTCTACTAGAAAATTCCAAGGACAAGCATGATACTATCCTTTCCAAGTAACATAGATAGTCATTCAAACCTAGTTAAAAATATCCTAGAGGTAGTGTAGCACATGGGCCAGACATGTCTCCATTCCACCATCCATAGCATATGTGTATTTATCAAGCTTACACCCAAGTCTTGTAAACATACTATGACAAGATCTCAACCTCAGTGGGATAGTCTTGTTGATCAAGGTACAACCAACACATCACAATAAAGCACATGAAAGGTAGGTGTATAAATATTTTAATATACACTTTTTCTTCCTTTAAAAAATCAGTATAAGTCAACCCCTAAAATTTTCCAGGAACAGATTAGCGATAGCTTTTTTTAGCATGTAACATTTCATTCCCATTAAAATTTTATGATGAGTTTCCAAAAACATCAATCAAAACACTTAATAGATTACCTAATTTCAAGTTAATGTTTCTGCTATAACATGTTGGTTAGAGAAAGAATATGTAACACCGTATATGGACAATCACTTTTAGTTGGCACACTAAGAAGGATTTCCTTGTCTTCATGAATGTCTCTAGGTGGCCAACTATTATCAATTGCAACTATGTTGCTAGTGATATATGTATTTTAATGTTTGTCATAAAAAATGACCTGCTATAAGTGATAGTAAAAATGGATTTTCCTTGAAGACAATGTGTGGAATGGAAAATTCCTCTGTGCATCTGTTGTTGTTGTTGTTTTTTAACAAAAACATATAGTTTTATTGAGAAAGAAAAAAACAGGTCTATTTTGGTAGAAACCAATCAACTTGATTACAAATACTAGAGAAAATGTGACTTTACAACTATACAGGAATATAGAGGCCCAATCGGTCTCCTTTACTTAGAAATTACAGAATAGGGTAAAAATAGCTGGGTTCTCCAATAATACTGAGAAAACCTTGAGGAAGATGACAAGCTTGATTTGACAAGCCATTAGCAGAAATATTTAATCCCTGAAGGATATGATACGAATCATCCTTGTCAAAATCTTTTAAAATTCTCTTAATTTTCTGCATAGTTACAATCAGAGAAAAATTCTTTGGACTATCAGAGGAATTTAAAGATTTGATCAATATTTCACAATCACCGAAAATTTGGACAAACTTATATCCTTTGTTCTTAGCCAACTGAATCGCCTGGAGCAAGCTGTAACTCTTCACCCGGTTATTAGTCATAATGTCGAACCCCCAGCTAAACCTGATAGAAGACAAACCATCCGGAGAGATGACAAGGCCACCAACTCCAGAGACCCCGGGATTACCTTTCAAAGCTCCATAAAAAAAAACTACAACTGAATATGAGCTCGACCAGAAAGAGTTGAAAGCACCAATATCACCTCAGAACCTCCACGGCGGGGGAAAAATAGGCTTCAATTTAATATTCCCCACAACATTTGAACAAGAACCCAAATGAATCGAATCTGGCAAAAAAGATGCAGAATGACCAATTAATTCTGCGAACCATGATGATAACGTTTTCATGACAACAAGCTGGAGTTTGGGATGCTGATCACTGAAGATGCAATTATTCCTAGCAATCCATAATGACCACAACAAAAATTTCATAATTGAGTGCCAGTATTTATGCAAGACTACAACATTGCATTTTGGAGGTCGCCAGTCATGCTAGACTGTGTAGAATTGTTTGACAGTTTTTTGAATCGAGCAGGTAAGCTTAACAGATTGAAGAACCATATACCAAGCTTGTTTGGCAAAATCGCAGCCCACTAATAGATGATCGACCGTCTCAGTAGCAACCTGACAAAAACAACATCTCAAAGGCCCATTGAATCCATGCTTATGAAGATTGTCACCTGTCAAAATTTTATTTTTTAACAGCAACCAAACATAAAAATTATCCTTTGGCAGGAAGGAATGCCATACTGAATTCCAAATCGCAGGAGTAAACGAGGAATTGTGAACCGGAAGAAGAGACTAAAACGCATTATTAGCAGTGTAAAAACCATCTGCGCCCCATCCCCACCGATCTTTGCATGTATAGTGAGCTTGAGCGAGGCCCGTAAGAAGAGAAGTCAGAACCGATTTATGGGAGATAAAATGAACATGAAGATCTGGGAAGTTCCATCCAGACCAATTTCCATCAAAATCCCACATACAGATATCAGCAAGGAGAATTAGACCTTTGTTCTTGAACCAATTCATTAACTCATGTAATTGAGGAACGAAGGAAAGAGGTGGAGTGCTAGAGATAGAATTCTCCCAAAGAAGGGTCTTCATCCCATTACCTGGGACTCTATACAAATTTTTTTTTGAAAAACCCAAAACCTTTCCTATAGGAATTTCATATAACAGAGCTAGAAGGAGTATTTGCAGAAAAGATATTTAGTAAATAACCACTTTGCAAATACTTCATCCTGAAAATTTTACTAACAGGGTGCTTGGGATCATAAAAAAGCCTCCAAACCAACTTACCTGCCATTGCCAAATTAGCAAGACCAGGATTTCGAATTTGAAGACCACCATCTAAAGAGGGGTGCTTGAGAACCTCCCATCTCACCAAATGCATCTTATTTTGTCCACCTTTCCCTCCATTCCATAAAAAATCTCTCATGAGTTTAGAAAGCTAAGCAGAGATAGCTTTGGGAGCAAGAAGCAGAGTTGACTGAAAAATAGGGAGCGCTGAAAGAACTGATATGATCAAGATCAGTTTCCCAGCTTTAGAAAGCCACTTACCCCCCCACGAGGCTATTTTTGCATTAAACTTGGCCATCACTTCAATCCACGGAGAAGGAGGAGCCGGACCAAGAGTTAACGGGAGACCTAAATACTTGATTTTTTCCCACTTGACATATCCAGGAAAGCCAAAGAGATCTGAAGTTCGGAGTAGAGAAAGTTGGTCTATATTCCAACCGTAAAAAACACTTTTGTTTTTATTTATCAAAGCACCTAAACTTAAACAGAAATTGTTGAGAATATCATTAAAGGCCCGAGCAATTGACATAGAGGCCCCTCCCAAGTGAAGAGAATCGTCCGCAAAAAGAGCATGGTTGATTGGATCAATAACAATGGAAATATTTATTCATGGGATATATCTGGCTTCCTTTTCAGCTAATAATTTTCTGCTAAGGGTTTTAGCCATCAAGATGTGCAAGAAGGCGGAAAGCGGACAACCTTGATGAAGGCCTCGGGTGGATTTAAAGAAATCAGTGGGTCTACCGTTTACTAACGGGGAAATCCAAGGCTTATCAGTACATGCTTTAATCAAGGAAACAAATTCTGGACATAAGCCAAAAGAAATCAAGACTTCATAAAGGAAAGCGAGCTTAACTCGATCGAAAGCATTCTTCATATCCAACTTTATTGTCATGCCTTTCTCTTTCCGTAAGAAACTAGAGTGCAAAGCTTCTTGAACTTGTATGACGTTATCCACTAGATGTCTACCTTTTACGAAACCCCCTTGAAGAGGAGAGATCATATTGTCGAGCAATGGCTTTAGTCTATTTGCTAGAAGTTTTTCTATTATCTTATAAGAAGCATTACACAGATAAATTGGTCTGAACCTATCATAAGTAGAAGGAATGACTTCTTTAGGGATGAGGGAAAGAAAAGTAGAGTTAGTGCACCCACCCATTTTAGCTTTTTTCTGGAAGGCATTGATCATTCTCAGCAAGTTAGACTTGATTATAGGCCAGCAAAATTTATAAAAATGTATTGAAAAACCATCTAGCCCAGGAGATTTTTCTGACTCCATAGCCCAAATAACTTCAACAATTTCCTGCTCAGAGAAAGGCTTCATTAAATCAAAATTTTCCTCAATGCTGACCAGGGAAGGAACATTGTGCAGAAAATCAGAAGACACTTCCTCATAGGAACAACTGCCATCTTTAAACAACATTTGAAAGTGCATGCTAGCTGATTGCTTAAGAGGATCTTGGCCTTTAATGATGGCCCCTTCATCATCAATGATTTCCGAAATGTGATTTCTGGAAAGCTTGGCCCTACATCGATGATGAAAAAAAGAAGAGTTCTTATCCCCGGCCTTCAGCCAAAGACTTCTTGACTGCAATCTGAGATGCCCCTCCTCCTGTCTGAAAGAAATATTAGTTTTAAGCTGAGAAATCTGATGAAGGGAGATATGAGTGGAGGTTACTTCTCTATTTTCCAAATCAATTTGCAGAGCAGAGAGCTCTGCTACTCTATCCTTCCTGATACTCAATGGAGTTAGAAGGGGCAATTTTATCCAATTCTTCATAGCGCACTTGGTCTATTTCACTTTTTGTTCCCAGACAAAAATGGGAGAGCCAACCACAAAATGGGACCATGCCTGAAAGACAGTATCCATAAACCCTTCATGTTCAATCCAAAGAGGACTGAACCTAAAAGGAATTGGACCAAGCTCATCCTCAATTTCAAATTGCAATCTAATTGGATGATGACCTGACGCTAGCTTGGGAAGAATTTTAGTTGAAATCATCCACTTACTATCCAGCAAAGGACCATGAACTAAGAACCGGTCTAACCTGGCAAATATACTCGCGACCCCCACTCATTGGTTTGACCACGTGAAATGGCCAAACTTAGGCTTTAAATTAACCAAATCCCAATCTTGTATCATTTTTTCCACTGCATCTTACATGAAATATTTCCCACACACTCCTCCTTTCTTCTCACTCGGAGCTAAAGTCATATTGGGATCTCCTACTATAATAATGTTTGTTGGAGAATGGAACTTAAGGAAATCGAAAATCGACTACCAGCATTCTTTTTTCCCCCATAGTTAATCGAAACGTATAGATTGAAAAGGGAAAAATTTATCTTATTGTTATAATGTAAAAGCTCTGAAAAGATCCAATTCTGAGTGGCATACTCATTTTTAAGCTGAAAATTATCTTTGCGCCATAATGTGGCTAGCCCCCCACAAGATCCTCTAGCGCTGATCGCCTTACCAGAAGTCAAATTCCACTTTTTTTTGCTAATGAGAAGGAGAGCATCCTCCTCAATTTTTTTCTCTTGGAGCAATAGGAGATCAGTAGGAGCCAATTTCATTAAATTTTTTACAGCTTCAACTTTGCTAGTTTGCCCCAACCCCCTACAGTTCCAAGAGGTTAAAAGCATTACTTACCCAATGTACAGGGAGTAATAAATCCCTTAGGAGGCATGTTTCTCTTATTTCTCCCATAATACATTTCAATTGTTTCTTGACTGCCTTGAGTCTTGAGCCTTTCATCCTCTTCTTCCCTTATCTCCTTTTTAGACTTCCTACCAACTATTTTTTTTAGCTCAAAGGAATCATCTTCTAAAGAGTCGGGACTAACATCATGTTTCTTCCAGGCAATATCAGCATAAGAAGGAGGAGAGAAAGTATCTATAGGGGAAGAGGGAAGGGAACCACCTTCTAGGGGAAGAGAAACAAAGGAAGGACCAGATAAATCCTTAAGAACAAAAATATCTTCTAAGACAGGTTCGATCACTTCATATGACTCAGTTCGCCTTCTTCAAGGATAGTTTCATAGGAATTCAGGATAGCAAAAGGATTATGATCATCTTTGGGAATATCAGCAGCCTAAGAAATAGAAGTTGTCCCAGCCATAGAATCATTGATTGCTGATTTCCCTTTCTTTGTAAATCCCTGCACTGATTTTCCTATTTTTTGGACTTGAATCCATTGGTCTTCTTTCTCTTTAGCATTAACCTCTTCAGATTTTTTTTTTGCAGTTTCGAGCGAAATGGCCATAGCTGTGGAAAAATCTACACTAAAACGAAATTTGCTCATGGCCCAACTCTTGGGTGTAAGACTAGTCTGCAATAGTTAACTAAATTGCTTTGGGCAGACCAATCTCCAGGTCCACTTCTACACAAATCCTAGCGGAGGAAAATTGATCTTTCCTTTCATCCCAATCTATGTATCTGCCGAGCTTATTCCCAATAATTACCAAAGATTCAGTATTCCAACAATGCAAAGGAAGAAAGGGTAATCTTACCCATACAGGAACTGCAGACGGGACATCTTGGGAAGGGTCGAAATCGGGGGTCCACTTATTTAGGTAAAGACCCCGAGGATCCATGAAGTATGGGCCATTCTGGAAAATTAGATCTCTATCCTCAACAAATTCAAAGACAAACACGAAGAATCCTCTTCCAACAAAGTGGCTACGAATATCCTCTGAGACTATAGGCTTCCAATTCCTCTACACCCATCCTTCAATTGCCTTAGGAGAGGGCCATAGGCTAATGAATTGACCAATGAGCCCCCGCTCAGCAAGGTTTAACATCAATTAGTAAGTCCCTTCAGCAAGAAGCTCAACCGAAGGAATTTCAACCTTCTTGACAACTTATTAGATGCCCCCCCTTTCTCTTACCGTAGGAAGCAATTAGCCTTTTGAAAGCTTCCAGATTGGGAGGGAGAGGGAGTGGAGGAACCCCTCCAGCATCCATTTGGACCAAAGCACCAGGAAACTCACACAGATTCTAGAACCTACAAAGAAACTCCCAAAGAAAAGCTCAAGCCAATCCTCCTTCTACAACCAATCACCAGACCAATTCGAAGCTGAAAGAACCTCTAGACACATCAGGCTATCCACGCAGGCAAAAGATTGAAACCTCAATAACCGCCAGGGGAAGGATCTTAAAATAAACAAGAAACCAACGAGCAGACATGATTCCTGAAGCCACCATAAAGAGGAGGACTCCAAGAGCATGAGGCCCACCCAGGCCAGAGCTGAGAACAATCAACTTCAAATCAGAGCACTATCTCCTTTCAATGTGAGAACCAGAGAGAAATCTCTCGAGCTGCCAAGAAAAAGCCGAATCCACCTGCACAAGATCTAGCAAGCCCAAGCTGGACGAGGACTCCTGCAAAAATTTAAACAAATATTGGAGCCAAAATGAGACAGCTCCAAAGTTCAATGCTCAAGAGTAATGATCCAAACAATGGTGGATCCTCCCAACTGTAGAATTGAACCGAAATCCACATGACTTCGAAGGCAGGAAACCTTCAAATCTTGGAACGCTCTAGCATCTGTAGGATCGATATCTCTACAAGATCTTGGATAGAGCTCGACAGGCCTCCCAATGCAAACCAGGGTAGATGCTTCGAAAAAAGTTTAAATCTTCTTGAAGCGCGAATTCATTTGATTACTAAAAGTTTTGTAAAAGCAATGACATTGATTTATATGCATCTGTTGTAACCCGAACCATCTGAAGTGAAATACTGATAAGGATTAATCCCATATAACCCGGTGCATAAATGAAATGAATTGGATTAGTATTCCCCCTTTAATGTAGCAGCATACTAAGGCAATATTTGTCTAATATTCTTTTATTTATGGTTGCTCATGACTCAAAATAACAATTTCACTTGGTGTGAAATTGGGTGACACATTTAGCTCACCCTTTTGAATTTTATTTATAGCAAACTTAGTGTATTATGATATTTTTCCTGTAGCTCGCCTTTAGCTCAAATACTAACTAGCGCCAAGAAAGGTAGGAAGCAATTTGGAAATAGGCTTTAGATTATTATGCATAACTGAGTTTGATGGTTCCTTTGTTAATCAACTTCCTTATTTTTTACATATAAATGGTTACGAATTGACTATGACTACACCTTATAAGTTAAATGTCCCAATGCAAGTATACTTATAGAAGTTTTAAGGAAAGGTATCTACACTTTGGCCTTTTCAATCAATAATGAATTAAAACTCTCTAGGGAGCTCATTCAAATTTGAGGTTTATCGTAAGATATAATATGGAAAAATTTAAGCTAATGTTGAAAGGTTGTCTGGTTGTTACACATTTGAAGTGAAATGCAATCAAGATTCTTTGATAGAATTTGGGTAATGGGTTAAATAGGGGATGATGGATTGTTTTACTTGGTGCTGCAAAAGGTTATGGGACACAACCACCAAATTTATACTTGATTTTATCAAAAATTCCTGCAGCTTTTGTTTCCCTCTCATTTTACAAGGTATATTTTCAAGTTATTTTATTATATTTGATATATTATTTGAATTATGTGTATTTATTTCACTTTAAAATTCAATTTCACTATTTATATGGATACCTTTACTTTTTTTTCCATGCTGGATGCTTCTACACTTCATCAACAATTTAATGTTTTTTGCAAAGTCTCCACTAGGTTCTAAGGTCAAGTATAACTCAGAAGAGTCAGCACGGTCACCTAACAAACTAATTCCCTTACTTTGTGTTGGGTAATCCAACACATGGGGGACTTCCCTATTAGAAACTAAGTTTAAAGCGAGATATAATTCCAATATGACTTAAGTTACTATTTGCACATCAACTACAAATGATTTCCAGCTATAAATTAAGTTGGTATTGAATGCTTAGATAAAGATCTGTTTTGAGATGTTTTAGTAATGCAGAATTAGGGTTTGAGAGTTGATTAATGTATGTGAAAATTCCCTCAATTTCCCTATCTGAAGCAATTAATTAATTGTTGTTATAAACTTGCAAATAATACATCTTTTCCAACCAGGAAACCTGATTTGTAACTGCAGAATATTTTAACCATTGTTAACATTATAAATGAAATACAAATAGGGCTAACACTAGGGTAGAACCAAGAATTTCAAGACACTTACTAATCTAAAACTTTTAACCAAGCAAATCAGCATTCAAATTGTATTTTTTAATTATGTTTAGAGCAGATTTAATTAATACAACATAGCCGATTTCCAAAAAGATAATTTCCATCCATCAACTAGGGAAAATCTACCATGCAATTTAGTGTTTTAGGGCTGATTTTGATGTATGTAAATGACATAAATTTCCAGATCTACTTAAAAACAAAAAGGGAAAGATGAAATTTAATTTTGAAGTGGCAGAGAAGATGTGACTAGTGCCTAGCAAATCCAAGTTGGGCAAGTGGGGTCAATTGATAATCTTATGGAGGATTTAGTAATTAAAGAATAGATAGGGTTGAATGGTTCAAACCCAATCCACTCCCTAATAGCTAGATCCACTTCAGAAATATTCAATAGGTTAATCCTAAGTTAAACATTTCCAATAGCCTTGAGGAGACATTTTTCAAGCAAGGGCTAAGAACAACACAACCAATATCAACAAATATGCACACTATTAATTCTTCCAATGACAAGCATACAATATAATAGAGAAAGATATTAATCGATTATTATCAAGACTATAGACAATTGAAGATGACATCCATTAACCAAGCATCAAAGACATCCAATGAAACGCTCAAATCAACCATCCATAAGCAACAATTAGGAGTACTAAAAATAGCATAATGATTCTCTCCACAACTTCTAGCAAAGTTTACAATAGGACCTTCTCTTATATAGAGAAGAAGCTCAAAACCTCCTCCAATAAAATAATAGTATCCAAGCATAAACCCTAGATCTAATCTAGGAATGCGTAAGCAATCATTATCCCTCCACTAACTTGAGAGGATAGGGTCAACAATACATTAAATAAGGGTAGCCATGCCACATGTAAGCATATCTAGCAAATGCTATCTCCATCAAGTGGGACAAACCCTTTGAGTGCGCATAAGAGCAAGTCCAATATCCAACATCAACCTAGAAATGCTCAAGGTGATTCAACAACTAGCAACCTCATCAAAGAAAGAGACAACGACCTCCATCAAGTGAGGAATGAACTCCTTTAATAGCACACTTTTGATGAAGACAACCACATGTGTGGCATGTGGGAATTTAAGCGAGACGTCACCATCAAAACTCCAACAACCTGGAACATGTGAGCGAGATAGCAAGTCGTTTTTGGATAGGACCCCTATAAAGGTGAATCGATGCATCTCCAAGATTCCACACATGTGGGTGTTACAGATGCCTCCCACGTGTGAGCTAATGTAAGGAATCCTGTATTTAGTGATCATCAAGTGATACCTTTCTAATGGATCAATAAATCATTTAATTCTTTATCCCTTTACTTAGATTAACCATGGTGGGGACATCATTAACCAAAATTGAAAATTACATGTGATACACGAAGATGGGATGCAATTCCCAGGACTTAAGTTAGGTGTAGATGATAAGGTGAATACGGTACTAGGGAAAAGGGTGCTTTCATGAGTTACCCCTCATAGTCATATAGCATAAGTGAGTAAGAGGTCCATTCCATAGCCTTCATGAGCTGGGGGGAATATATTTGTTTCCACATGTGTGCCTTAGAGGGAGCGCTTAGCATGAGTTACCATTCCTTCAGCCTCTTTTTTGTATTTCCCTTTTTTTATTTGCATTTGCTTAGACTCTTTCTTTCATTTTTTAACTGGACCAAGGGATTTAGGAATAAGGATTTTTATAAAGGTGGCACAACTCAACTGTATAATAATATGATATGAGGTGCTTCTATCTAGAGAAATTTTTTTTTTTAACTTTGGAATTTCATACATGGAATTGTTACTCCTTGCAACATGACACATTATAAGCCAGTCTTAAGAGGGGAAATGATGAAAATGAGTGAAAAGGAGAAGAATTGATAAGGCATGAAAAATGTCTAGGAGTATAAATGGGAATGACATGATATATGTTCGACACCCACCTAGGTCACTAGGGACACACATCCACCGACAAGGTGATGCACTTATCTAGATGTAAATTATGAACACACCATGTAATCAACCTAGTAAGATACAACAATTTAGAGTGTTATGAATCATTATAGTGTACACCATCAAACAAAATGAGTAATGATCCATACTAATGAACCATCATTGTCGATATCAAAGGGTGTATGACAAGACACTAGAGCACATCTAATACAAACTCCATCAACATAAATCACCATAGGATGCCATATGAGCATGCTAGAAGTGTCTATGGTGTAAACCCCCATCAATCACATTTGTGGAACTATTGTTTCTGATGAAAATCACAAGTGCAATAATCATCTAGTCACCCCTACATGATACAGGGTAACATCATGGGGACATGCACTCGCATAAGAACATGAACCCTCATATGCATATGTTATGCATATAAAATCAATTAGTAATCTACTAATGTAGTGTCAAGACAGGAACAAAAACAAGATTGGGAAGTGAAACAGAAAGAAGAACCAGCCTCTTTGTCAAATTTCTGGTAACATGCATCACAGTGACAAATAAACATCTAACATGAATGCATCCAATTGATGGTTTCTAGGAATTCTTTTGTAAGTCTGCATTTTTTAGCACCACATTTTCATTTCCAGTCGATTTGTCCTTCTGCGTAGAGTGCTTGCAGACTTTATTTTGGTTATGTATAAGATTCATTTGCTACTTGTATTCAATTACAGGATTTGTCAATGAGGTTATGGTTTAATCAAGAGGGCAATGGCTTCTCAAGTCTCTCACCAGGGTTCCAATCCCCCTGAAGGCATGTGCTTGAGTGTCCTCTAGCTTGTTAAAGCATCACTTTCAAAAAAAAAATACTAATATTTGGTTGTTTACATCCATGACATATTGGAATCAATAATAGGGTCTAAATTATATCACTTGGTTGGTCTACTAACTTTGAAAGAAAAGTATTCATTTATGTTACTTTGGCAGTATGATTACCTAAAGGTTACATTTTTATTTGTTGTTACATAGGTTGGACCTCAAGAGATCTTCGTTGTTGGTGGAGACGAAAATGATCCATCCATCCAGAGTAGTGTTGAAGAAGCAAGCTGGGAAACAATAGATTTTGATTTAGCTGAAGAAGCAAGCTCGGAAACAGTGGATTCTGATTTATCTGAGTTGATAAATAGTAAAATTGATATAAAACATACAAAAGAAGATATGGTGCATAGCTTACCTAGTTCTAGTAGTCACTGTTGGGCACCCAATATGCAAGTAAATTACAGCTAACATACAGAGTGTGCAATATTTATTGTCAACCCAGGGAAGACTTGTATTTCAAGGATAACATGCACAATATATGCTTAAACACTTAATTGCTGCAAATGAACAATCCTCTTCTCTGTTTAGCTATGCTCATCCCAAGAATCCACTTAATCTAGTTTACCTTCTAAAAGATACAATCACAATTACCTTCTGTTGTTCTTGATCTAGAAATTGAAAGCTTCATGAATTCATATCTAAATTACTTTTGCAGAAAATGAAGTCCTGTTTATCAATCCATCTAATGATTTACCCAACTATCTTGATTTAATTACTTTAGAAATTCAAAAGATAGAAATTGGAATTAGATCTTTCTAGAAATTCAAGGTACATAAATTGAGTTCAACTAATCTAGAAATTCAAGGTACAGGAATAAAGTTCTGCGATTATGAAAACAAAGGAACAACTTGCAAGGATCTATGGAAACAATAATTAAGGGATCTGGGGATGGACAGGGTTGTTCAGCTACCACACAATTGCATAAGAAATATTATCTACACAGTCGACTGTTTTACCATGCCACTACAGCTTTCCAAGAGATGCAATGAATAACACACTGTCAATCCACAACTGTCACAACTTCCTATGCATAAATGAAATTAAACATAACATCACACGACAGAATAAATAAAATGCCTAATCTAACTCAGCAATCCCTGTGGGAAGGCGGGCCCAACCTTCACACAGAGATGCTGGATGAACACACGTTAAAAACCCTTAGATCTGAAGTAACTCATTGTATTAAAAAGGTAGATCTATTACACAACTCTTAGTCACAACTAATACAATGAATTGGTTACGGGTTCAACCCCTGGCTCAGAATAGTTCTCCATATTTATACAACGTAAATCATAACATCATATCCCTATTATTGGGCAGCCATGAAGATCTCTGATCTTCAAGCGCCCTAAATTACAACAGCTGTTACAAACGTGTCGGGATGAAAGATAAGAAATATAGGGAAACTGTTAATCGACCGAGGAGTAATGATATCTTCAGATCACGGCTATACACGATCAGCAACGCATTGTTGACCTCCAAACCTGACGCATTCTGTTGCAACTATCTTTGTACAGCTTTGCCTGTGATAATACACTGGGACCGCATTCCTTGGGCAATGGTAGGATGGATGGCGATCAACTTGAGCGATGAATGCCCATCCTTTTCGTAGTTCAGCTCGATCTTCCTACAGTCTATATATCTCAAAATACCTTTATAAACCATCATATGTTAGCATATTGAGAGATATAAAGCTTTAATTACCACAATCATAAGTATTAATAAAATAAGACAATAACCATTCATACCTTGGTGGATTGAAGAGTAGAGTGAGGGTAAAACATTTATTTGGCATGCTCAATGGTGTAGTATAGGGAAAAAAGGAGTGAGTAAGGATGGTCAAAAAGGGCCATTTCTGGGCCCAACATCTCCCCCAACTGTCTTGTTGCATGTCCTCATGCAACAACCTCCATTATTTCGAATCTGAATCTTGCACTGTGCTCTGTTCATGGAGAGAAGAGAAGTTGTAGGGGAACTCCGATGTTCCTTCTTTTTCTATGAACCCTCTATGGGCAACCCAATATCTCTAACATTGCTGCTCCTCTACCTTGGTCAATGAGAAATCCATCCTATATGGTTTTGCTGGCCACCAGATGAGGGGAAATTTAAATTTCAGGCCCAGCCAATTAGCCCCACACTCCCTGATACATCCAACATAACCCTCAACCCTGGAAAGTGCCTATTCAAAATTTCTAAAATAATAGGGGTATCTGCTCCTGAGAGTAGGAGAGGCAACCTGCCATCTGTGCTTACTTCCTTCCAACGTTGCTTGTTGGTATATATAAATATGGTTGGTACAGGTAGAAATAACTTCCTACTGCAGTTCCATTATGTGCCAAGTCTGGATGGGGCATAAGAGCAAACTCCTGTGTCGAGCAAGAAATATACCAGGATTTTGAGGCTCACTTCAAACCCACAAATTAGAGTGAGCTTCATTGTGAGAAAAGGTTTTAAAAGAACTTTCCCACTGAGCATGATTGCTCACAAAAGAAGCAAAGGCCCTTAACTGAACATCTCCTGAAAAAGGAACAGGATTTGAATGGCGATCCAGAGGACAAGCCATCTCATGCAAATATAATTCACACAACAAATTTTGATCTTCAAAACTGCTTCTTAAAAACGTTTCCAAGAATTTTGCTGAGGTTTTTATCTCAAATGACCTCCCTTCTTTCACAGCTCTCAACTTAAACCAAACAAATTGCTCAAATAGAAAGACAGGGTAAGAAGAAGAAGGTACCCTAGTGCCTAGGAGTACTTGAGAAAGAGCATACATCTGCTCTTTTTCCTTCTGCATAGACTGGAACTTTTTTAGCTCCCTTAGTTCATTCTGTACCTCTTCTTCTCGAAGTCTCTGGGTCATATGTTCTTCTGCCCATTTCTCCTCCAGTCTCTTAATGGTCTTTTTATGCTCAGTAAGGGAAACTATCCCTTCTTGGTATTCCTCCACCTGGCTCTTCCATTTGCTTACCTCCCTTCTTAGAATTGAAATTTCTGATGTAGGGTTTAGGGCTTCTTCTTCTTCAGGATACTCCTCCTTGTCAAAATCCAGGTTAATGAAATTTTGAAGGGGTTCAATCCACACTTTGTCACCTGATGTGCCACATTGGACATTCTGCACATCTGAAGCTAATTATGGGGGTGCTGGTTCTTGTGTGACAGCAACCTTTTCTGGAATCTCTTGAGCAACAACGTCCACCACTTCTGGAGATGCTGGTTATTGTGTAACAACATCTTCTTTCTGGGGTTCTCCCTTGGAAATTTTGGCAGCTGACTGTGAGGATGTTGGTTCCTATGGAGCAACTTCCTCCTGAATTTTAATTTCATTTTCTACCTGATCATCAGCTGCTATCTCAGCCAGGGGCTGTGAGGCTACTGGTTCTTGTGTGACAGAGCCCTGTTCTTCTTTTTCCTCATGCTACTTAGATTGGATGTCTTCTTCAGTATGCAGTTGTTCCTCAAGGGTTTCAGTATCACCTGAGGGTTGTGATCGAACTTGTTCATCTTCACCCTAATCCATATTAGGAATGACATCCACTTGTTGCATTTCTATTACAATTTTCAGGGATGTTGGTTCTTGTGTAACAACATCCCGATTCACTTCTTCATCTCCCTATTGTTGTGATTCCAATTCTAGGATCTCTGTGTCCTAAGACAAATCTGGAGTTGTAGTACAAAATTCTTCATTAAACTCTAGAGTGCCTTCAATTCTTGGTTCTCCTCCCCTCATTTGGGCAGCCATGTGAGCAAGAACATTCAAAGATGTTGGTTCTTGTGTGACAGCATCTTGTTTAACAGCATCATTGCCTTGTTGTTGTGGTTCCACTTCTATGATTTCTGTGTCATGGGAGGATTTCGGGTCACAGTGCAATCTTCATCCATAAAATCGGGAATAACTTCATCCCTTGGTTCCTCTATCCCAGAGTTAGTGGCAATTTCGGCAAGAATATTTAAAGATGTTGGCTCTTGTGTGACAACATCTTCTTTCTCTGAAGCTTCCTCCTCTTGAAGTTTTCCTTGGGGATTTTCACCCTCTCCCAAATCGATAGTATTCAAGGATGCTGGTTCTTGTGTGATAGCAACCTATTCATCAGAAACTTCTTTCTCCTGCAGTTCTTCTTTGGGAGTCTCACCATTAATAATATTCAAGGATGCTGGTTCTTATGTAGCAGCATCTTGTTCATCTGCAACTTCCTTCTCCTAAAGTTTCTCTTTGGGAGTCCCATCATCTCTCAACTTAGGTTGTCCTTGTCCTTCCTCAGTTGTAGGTGCAGACTACTATGTTGTAAAGGCATGAATTACAATCTTGTAACCTAATTCCTTAAAGATTTCTCCACAGGTGGGACAGGCCACTCTTTCTTCCTCATTGCCAAGCTCGATAGGATCTGATCCTTCCAATTGATCTGTAGCTTCAACCAATGTGTCCAGCTTCCTTTCACCCTGTTTTCTACATGCTTCTTTCCAATTTTCCAATTCTTTTCTGAGTGCTTGGACTTCCTCTTTTAATAATCTATTTTCGAACAGAAGTCCTTCAATTTGGGGTTCTTCTTCAACTCACCCCTGTGGGTAGTCAATTGATTTGGGTTTAAGAATGGGGAACTCAGTTTGTGCTTCCAAGGTTTCCCATATTTCCCTTGATGCTTCTGTTGCTGCAACTGACCTGGTTCTTTTCCTTCTTATTGGTGGAGATACCTTAATTTCATCCTTTAATCTTCTCATTTTTCTCTATGGTGCTGGAGTTTCTAGATTTACAACTGAAGTGGAAGGGATATCATTGGTTTTATCATTTTCTTGTTCTTCCGGGTGTTCTTCCTCAATCAGGGTTCCTCCCCATTTAGGTGAGGATTCAATGATCACCATCTCAATGTTTTCTTCTGTTGCCATGGCTCTGTCATCTTCAGGTTCAACTTTCACAGCATCTAATGCTGCTCTAGTTTCACCCTCTGCTGTCAGAGCTGCCCTACTATTTAGTCCTTCTACAGGGTTTTCATGTACATCTTCTCCCAAATGTTCTGCTTGTGCCCTTATCTGATCCTCTAATCCAGTTTCATCTCCCCCCCAACCTATATTGGAGGGTCTTTGAGCCTCCTGTTGCTTTATATTTCCCCCTAACTGTGGATAGACCGGTTCTCCTTGATTTTGCTCCTCTTCTATTGGAACATCGGGCAAAGGAGCGGGTCCCTGAACTTGGGCTATGAATTGCTCCCAGATTATATTATGTTGATCAAGGGTTCTTAATATTATCAACTTAATGAGGCCATGGTGGGTCAGTGAGGCAAGTGGATGTTTGGCAGCTTGAACAAACCCTGCCATATGATGTAAATATTTGAGCAAATATTATGGAATATTTAATAGAGGTCCATGACGGAGATGAGAGAGTAAAGGGAATTCAAAATGATAGACAACTTGGTACCTACCTTCACAGGTGATGTATTTCTTGAGAAAGACGGTGACTTGATTCCATGGCTATGGCAATGACTGTAATACTATCCCCCTTCGTGTAGTTTGAACCTGCTCCCCTTCTATTAGAAAGTCCTGTACTGCTGCGGTAGTTGGGATTCGACATCCAAACCAAGCCCTTCTCACCTGAGGAATACCAGTGACCTCAACCATGATGGCTTTAGAAACTTCAATGCACAATCCCCAAACCTCTGAGTGGTTTCTGAGAGGTTCAAAGCAAACTGTAAGGCTGCTTCACGGTGAAATCCATTCAGAAGTTCGAAAAATTTCATCCAATTGGCAACTTGAAAGATGGTGAAAACTGTAGCATTTCGTTTGAGTTCCCGCGTGTTTGAAGGTTCATACCGAGCTAGAATACCCATGTTTTCATTTTCAGGATTATATTGTAGTCCGACAGATTATAGATTCCAACAATGGAGGTTACAGCATAGAGTATGCATGAACAACTGAGAGGGGAGTTAGGCAAATTCGGAGAGTTCAGTGTATTGGATTATTTGAAATTTTATCCCAAATTGGGAAAGGTGGCGGTTATTAGGTAGTATAATTAGTCATTACGTCGCACAAGCAGAGAGTTAATCGGTGCAATAATGGGCATAAAAAGGGAGGTACGACTAATATTGTCAAATCATATTGATACTTAATCAAGTGGTTAATCAAAGCCATACCTTCGAAAATGCGCGATGAATGTCCTTTGGAGAATAATAGAACGTGTGATTGCAGTCATTGCGAAAGCTGAACTCGTGCGCCGTGCAGTCATTAAATGTAATCATTATTACAAGGGTGCTGTAATAACCTCTTCCGTCGGTGAACCAAAAACCATCATGTTAAAATGGTCGAAAACATGATGAATACTACATTATGAGTCAAATTGTCGGCATCAGGAATCATAGCCATATCTAGAGGAGTTGTTATCTTGCAAAAAGATCTGCCAATAACACAGGAGTCACAAAGAGTCATAGCCGCGGGCCATAAAGAGATCAAAGCAGAGGTGCGGCCTTGAATGATCGAAAAATCAGCCAAATGTAGCGGAGTTGTAGCTGCCGTAAAAGATGTCGCAGCTGCCGAAAAAGATGTCGCAGCTGCCGGAAAAGATGTCGCAGCTGCCGGAAAAAGGGTGTCGCAGTTGCCAAAAAAAAGATAAAAGAATGTTAACAGGCGAAAAGTGACTATGCTGCAGTTGCGTGAAACGGAATGTGTGGGCAATAGTAAAACAAGGTTGCGGTTGTGGAAACGAAAAAAGGCGGAGTTGCATGGTGCTGCAGCTACCGGAAATGGTGTTGCAGCTGTTGGGAACGGTGTTGCAGCTGCCGAAAAATGGTGTTGCAGCTGCCGAGAACGGTGTTGCAGCTATCGAGATCGGTGTTGCAGCTACCGAAAAAAAAAAGGTGTTGCAGCTGCCGAAAAAAAAAGGTGTTGCAGCTGCCGAAAAATGGGTGTCGCAGCTGCCAAAAAATGGGTGTCGCAACTGCGACAAATTTATTTAAGGGGGAAAAAAAATTGGTGCAGGAAGTCACAGAAAAATGACTTTGGTCGATAGGCCCGATGTGACCACCACTCTTGGGTGCTTTCCTACACATTTTAGAAAAACAGAAAAACAGATCAAGTGCAAAAGAAAAGATAACATAACGAAAAAAAAACAACATTTATTTATGTACAATGATTCATATGTGATTTACGGTGATCAATTAAGCATTGACAGAGGCAGAGAAAAATTCCTACCCTTGTGCTAGCTGGTAATCTGGATCAGTGGCAATTTACGAGATAAATGCATCCTTTGAAATGGGTTTATGGTACAGTCGCAACCTGTGACCATTGGCAAATAATGGTGCGTGGTTTTCATTGATAGTTACCAGGCGGATTGTGCCATTATCAAATACCCTGTCTACTAGGTATGGGCCCAACCATCTTGTGCGTAATTTTCCCTTGAAATCTCTTTTGAATCTAGAATCGTATAATAGTGCCCAGTCTCCCTCACAGAAGACCTTGTTTTTGATGAATCGGTCGTGCCAATTGGATCTCTGTTGCTGAATTAACACTGTCTGGTCCATTGCAGCTAACTGATTCTCGTCCAATTCATTCAGTTGGTTCAATCTTCTTTTTGGGGCTTCAGTTACATCCAGGTTTACCTCTGTCGCCATCTTCAAGGTCTTGATTTCGAATTCAATTGGGAAGATGGCACTTTTCCCATACACTAAGTCATAAGGAGATAAACCTATGGTGTTACACCAAGTGGTGCGATATGCCCATAACGCTTCCGAAAGTCTGCCAGCCCAATCTCTACGATGGCACTTGACCGTCTTGGTGAGGATAGCTTCAATGACTTTGTTAGTGCTTTCCACCTGGCCATTGGCTTGGGGATGGTAAGGTGAAGCTACCCGATGCTGAACATGATACTTCCGTAGCAGAGCTTCAAATTGATGCGACATAAACTGCGGTCCTCCATCAGTAACTACTTCCTTAGGTACCCCAAAACGGGTAAATATTTCACTGTACAGGAAGTCAATCACGGCCTGGTCATTAGCCTTCACCAGAGCTACAACTTCTACCCATTTTGCCATATAATTGGTACAGACCAAGATGTAGGCTTTTTGTTTGGAATGAGGGTTGATAGGACCAACAAAATATAGAGCCCATCTATCAAAGGGTTCAATTACTGATTGCGGTTGCAGAGGCATTTGATCTAATCTATTTGGCTGACCCATCCTTTGGTAGCTATCACAAGACTGGACATATATTTTTGCATCCCTGAAAAGAGTAGGCCAATAATAGCCCATCCTCAGTGCTTTGTGTCCTGTTATTCTGTCTACAAAATGTCCCCCACAAGGTTCATCATGGCAGGCCTTCAGTATATGGAAGATTTCATCTTCTCTTACACATCTTCTGATCTCAAGATCAGGGCCTGTGTAAAAGAGATGACCGTTTACCCAACAGTACCTGGAACTTTGCTGAATAATTTTCCTTTTTTCTCTTTTGGACATATGTGCCAGAAGCTTTCCTGCAACCAAGTAATTAGCGACATTTGCATACCAAGGAGAATGAGCTGAAACTGCAAATAAATGTTCATCTGGAAAAGAGTCCTCAACAGGGAAATTATCATTACTGTTAGTGAAACGAGATAAAAAATCAGCGACAATATTTTCTTTTCTAGGTTTATCTATGATGGTAATATCAAATTCCTGTAATAATAAGAGCCATCTAGTCACTCTGGCATTAGTAACAGGTTTATTCATGAGATATTTAATGGTAGAGTGGTCAGTGTGCACAAATGTAGGATATCCAGTAATGTAATGTCGAAATTTGTTAATGGATTAAACAATAGCTAGGAACTCCTTCTCAGTGACAGTATAATTAAGTTTAGCATGGGCTAAGTTTTTACTAATATAATAAATTGCATAAGGTACTTGGCCATCCTGCTGACCTAAGACTGCTCCAATAGCAGTATCTGAAGCATCTGAAGAAATGTGGAAGGGTAGGGTCCAATCGGGTCCTCTTAAGATAAGAGCTGTGGACAGCTTCTCCTTAAGCTTAACAAACGCTGTCTAGCATGCTTCATTCCAAACAAATTGCACATCCTTCATCAACAGTGAAAACAAAGGGGAGGCAAGTTTGGAAAAAATTTCTATAAATCTTCGGTAATATCCTGCATGCCCTAGGAAACTTTGCACTTCTTTTTGAGTGGCAGGAGTAGGTATATTTTTTAGTACCTTAATTTTAGAGGGATCCACCTGGATGCCATCAGCAGAGATGAAATTCCCCAATACTACTCCTTCACTTGTCATCATATGGCACTTTTCAGTGCTTAAAGAGAGTTGGTTATGTTCACAGCGAGTTAAAACCTTTTTCAAATTTTCCAGTGCTTCTTCAAAAAAAATTCCATAAGGAGTAAAATCATCCATAAAAATTTCCATACTATCATTAACTAATTCTGAAAATATGCCGATCATAGCTCTTTGAAATGTCACTGGTGCATTACATAAACCAAAGGAAAGCACTCTGTAAGCAAATGTTCCCTAGGGGCAGATGAAGGTAGTTTTATCTTGGTCTTCAGGAGCAATCTAGATCTGATTGTACCCGCTAAACCCATCTAGGAAGGAGAAGAACTTCTTTCCAAATAAGGTGTCAAGTACCTAATCGATAAAAGGCAAGGGAAAATTATCTTTTTGTGTTGCCTTGTTCAACTCTCTGTAGTCCACACAGACTCTCCATTTACCATTTTTCTTGGGTACAATTACGAGCGGGGACACCCACTCGCTGTCTGAAATAGGATATAGAAATCCTTCCTCCAAGAGCTTTTTAATTTCTTCCTTCACTATGTCCCTAAGGTTGGGGTTCATTCGCCGTTGAGGCTGGCACACAGGTCGGGAGTCACTTTTAATGTAAATATGATGGGTGCACAGATTAGAGGGAATACCCCTCATGTCTGTGTATTCCCAGGAAAATGCCCCCTTGTGTTCTTTTAGGAGATTGATCAGGCGCTTCTATTCATATAGAGAGAGACTGGGATTAATATTCAGGGTTTTTCCAGACTCTATTTCGACAAGAATGCTTTTCGAATTTTTCAATACTGGGGATTATATGTGTGTCACTAACTAATGCTTCTTCCATGAGATTTCCTTTTTCTTCCTCACCTAAAGTAATGCTCAGGATTTGATAAATTTCTTTATTGATCGAAGTGGGTTCACTGATGAAATTATTTATGGCATCATCTTCAGTTTCATCCTTAAAGGTTAAGGCCTTCCCTATAGTTAATAATCACTAGACGCCCTCTTCTTCCTCTGGCTCCATCCATAAAGAAGTTTTAGCTTCTAGGCTTGGTCGAGCTGGAGGATGGAGAGTGAGATTCTTCATCTCGGTGCCATCTGATATGGTCATAGACTTGGATCTACAATAGATGCAAGCATCAGCCATGGCTAACCATGGTCTTCCTAGGATCAGTGGGTGTCCACCTAGCTACGACTTAGGTTGTAAAACCAAGAAATCAGCAAGGTACTCCCGAGAGTCAACTGAGATGACAAGATCATCTAAAATCCCTTTAGGTTTAATGGTGGATCTATCGGCCAGTCCTAAAACGATGGGGGTTGGCCTAAGATTAGTGAGCCCAAGTTTTCTTACAATTTCAATTGCCATGACATTAATCGTTGCTCCTAAATCTACCAGTACATTGGGTATCTATGTATGCCCAATCTGTACAGTGACAGTGGGATTCCCAGGATCATCATATTTGGCCAAAAAGGGTTTTTCCTATTATTAATGCAGATAATTTCCCTATGACATGAACAGTGGGAAGATCTCTGGGTTTCCTCCCTGGTTTCCTTGTGCACAGATCCCAAACAGTTCTAGCATATATAGGTACGTCTTGAAGAGCTTGAAGGAGGGGAATTTTAACATAAAGATTCTTTAACTCTCCTAAGAGGTTAAATTGAGGTTGTCCCCCTAGCCTTGGTAGCATCAATCTCTCGGGATACGGTGGTTGCCTAATCAGCTGGGTAGGCTATGTATCGCTAGATATATAATTTTGTATTTCAGCAGACCCATTAGTGGGATGCTCAGCATCTTCAATGATGGGGGTTGTATTAGATAGATGTTGTGGATTCACCCCTTCTTCATGTACAGGGGATGGAACATCTTCAATGATTACAGGCTCTACTATTTTTCCTGATCATAAGCGAATATCATTACAAGGCATAGGAGAAAGGGCATAGGCAGGCATGTTGACAGTCTCAAATTGATGGACTGTTTTATTGTTTGGGTTAGGATTAGGTTGAGCAGGCAGTTGAGGTCGTATCGGTATATTAGGGGCAACATTGTTCTGCAATTGCAGCTACGACTGCTGATGAGCATATTGAGGATATTGAGGATATTGAGGAGGGTATGGTTGTTGTTGATGTAGAGGTTGTGGAGGAAACTGATTCCCTGGATGGAAATTCTTCCATCCAGGAGACCAAGAAGTTGGTTGGTGTGGTGGTTGAACCCAGGGATTCCAGGAGTTATAATTTTGCATAGAAGGTTGAGAGGGGTTCCATTAAGAATAAGATGACGGGAATTGTGTATTCACGTTATGCATATTATTCCAATTATTCATGTTATTCAAAAATGGAAACGAGTCTGGGGTCATACTTTGATTTCGAGGCTGCCAGGGCTTCTTTGGTGCAATGAAGTAGGCCAGTTCCACCTCTGGAGTTGATGCCTGCAGAACAACCTTCACTTGGGGAAGTGACAAGAATTATTTTGTGCCGTGGTTCAGCTCACACAGCTGACACACTTCTACCTTGTCGAGCGGTTACTCCTTCAGAGGGTGGTTCTTTCTACATCGAGGGCAGAACACCTAGTGTGAGATCCTCTACTGCCTGTTTTTGCTTTGCCCTTAGGACATCAATTTTCGAGGAGATAGAGCTCATCATTTCTATTTTGAAATTTTCAAGGAGGTTTCCTATCTCTGCACGGGTGGCTCCTCCATTGGATGACTTCTAAGTTTTGTCGAAGACATCGCGTTCTAACTTATCTCGTTTGTCCCACCTGTTATTCCTGGAAGATCCTCTAGAGTATCTTTTACATAATTCCACAATCTTCTCGAAAGACTCCTTGGAGATATCCCCCTTTCCTAACAGGTTTAACATATCTAGGCATTCATCCCTAATCCCGCAAAGCAGGATTATCTTGAGCACATCTAACCCCATGTTCGTCTGTCCAGCTCTTTGCACATTATATAAAAGCCTCTCTATAAAATCTTCCAGACTTTTGTCATCCTTCTGCACCATTTTAAACAATTCTTCTCTCTTGTCCTTGGTGTTGCAATATTCCTGATATTTCTCCAGGAACACCTATTTCATCCTGTCCCAATTAGTAATGGTTCCACCTCCTAGGCTCATGAACCAGCGTAATGCATTGTCCTTCAGAGTGCCAGGGAAGAGCTTCAAATTTTGTGCATCGGTGATGTAGTCATAGCTGCGACAAAGGATATCAAACTCAAAAAGAAATTCATCTGGATCCTCTAACGCTTTTCCATGAAAGCAAGGCAACACCGATGGCGATATATTTTTCATAGGGGTTGTCCCTTCTGACTGTTGAGTTGGGAACTGGAGTGTAGCCACCGTTCCTTCAGGCAAGGAATGATCTTCATGATGATGCTTTTCTCCCATCACCTCTTCCTTGTCAGATTCGTGTCTGTTACTCATTCCTTCTTCTATTTTCTCCTCTTCGCTCTTCTCTTCGTTCTTCCACTGATCAACAATTTTCTGATGGAACTATGTCCACTCCTCTTCAGTTACAACCTTTCCGTAAATGTGATAGATTGGACTTCGATCAACAGATCCTACTGTACCAACCTTGTCCTCCTCTGCAGGGGTATTTGAGGATGTTGCGGCTACTCATGTGTTCTCCACTATGGATCCTGACGTTGGTGCCCTAGGATCGGTAGGGCTTCTTTTGATAAGTGTTTCCTGATAGCAAGCCCTGGTAGAAGAATCAGTTCTGTGAACAAGATCATCAATGAATGTTCTTCTGCCCAATTGTGGACCTCGACCACCTGCACTGTTAGTATTTTGTGGGGTTTTGGGAGTTGGAAGATGATCACACTCTACCTTTCTTGTATTCATACAACCCAAATCATTCCAACAAAAAGTTAAAAGAGATTGAGTAGAAACAATTACAGGATGCAACTAATGATAGTGTTTAATTTTTATCCTTCCCCGGCAACGAAGCCAAAATGTTGGGCACCCAATATGCAAGTAAATTACAGCTAACATACAGAGTGTGCAATATTTATTGTCAACCCAGGGAAGTCTTGTATTTCAAGGATAACATGCACAATATATGCTTAAACACTTAATTGCTGCAAATGAACAATCTTATTCTCTGTTCAGCTATGCTCATCCCAAGAATCCACTTAATCTAGTTTACCTTCTAAAAGATACGATCACAATTACCTTCTGTTGTTCTTGATCTAGAAATTGAAAGCTTCATGAATTCATATCTAAATTACTTTTGCAGAAAATGAAGTCCTATTTATCAATCCAACTAATGATTCACCCAACTATCTTGATTTAATTACTCTAGAAATTCAAAAGACAGAAATTGGAATTAGATCTTTCTAGAAATTCAAGGTACAGAAATTGAGTTCAACTAATCTAGGAATTCAAGGTACAGGAATAAAGTTCTACGATTATGAAAACAAAGGAACAACTTGCAAGGATCTATGGAAACAATAATTAAGGGATTTGGGGATGGACAAGGCTGTTCAGCTACCACACAATTGCATAAGAAATATTATCTACACAGTCGACTGTTTTACAATGCCACTACAGCTTTCCAAGAGATGCAATGAATAACACACTGTCAATCCACAACTGTCACAGCTTCCTATGGAGAAATGAAATTAAACATAACATCACACGATAGAATAAATAAAATGCCTAATCTAACTCAGCAATCCCTGTGGGAAGGCGGGCCCAGCCTTCAGACAGAGATGCTGGATGAACACACGTTAAAAACCCTTAGATCAGAAGTAACTCCTTGTATTAAAAAGGCAGATCGATTACACAACTCTTAGTCACAGCTAATACAATGAATTGGTTATGGGTTCAACCCCTGGCTCAGAACAGTTCTCCATATTTATACAACGTAAATCATAACATCCTATCCCTATTATTGGGCAGCCATGAAGATCTCTGATCTTCAGGCGCCCTAAATTACAACAACTGTTACAAACCTGGTAGGATGAAAGATAAGAAATATAGTGAAACTGTTAATCGACCGCGGAGTAATGATATCTTCAGATCACATCTATACACGATCAGCAACGCACTGTTGACCTCCAAACCTGACGCATTCTATTGCAGCTATCTTTGTACAACTTTGCTTGGGATAATACACTGGGACCACATTCCTTGGGCAATGGTAGGATGGATGGCGATAAGCTTGAGCGATGAATGCCCATCCTTTTCGTAGCATGTTCATCCCGATCTTCCTGCAGTCTATATATCTCAAAATACCTTTATAAACCATCATATGTTAGCATATTAAGAGATATAAAGCTTTAATTACCATAATAATAAGTATTAATAAAATAAGACAATAACGATTCATACCTTGGTGGATTGAAGAGTAGAGTGAGGGTAAAACATTTATTTGGCATGCTCAATGGGGTAGGATAGGGAAAAAAGAAGTGAATAAGGATGGTCAAAAAGGGCCATTTCTGGGCCCAACAGTCACGTGTCATTTCAGTTCAAACATTTTGACAGTGTAAAGGATGCAATTGATCACTACTATCAGAATGAAACAGGCTAGGTACATTTATGGAAAGGCATTCTTTTCTTATCCCTTTTATAGAGGGTCGTGGTTGTCGGAGCAGTTCGGACTCCATATCAGAATGGGATTTTCTTCTTTCATTTCATTTTCCATTCCGGTATCCTGATGGACCATCTGTAAGCACATTATTACAACTATATGATTTGAAACTGAAATTGTTATTTAAGTTTTGTTTTGATATTAAATATGGAAACATCTAATGGGTTTATATTGTTTTTTAATTAATTTGTAGTTGGTATACTACCATTCTGGTGGACTAAAGTTGAATCCAAACCTGTATGAGAGTGGGAAAGTATGCCTCAGTCTTTTAAACACCTGGACATGCAAAGGAAATGAAGTCTGGAACCCAACATCATCAAGCGTTCTACAAATCCTTGTTTCCATTCAACTACTAGTACTAAATTCCAAGCCTTACTTTAATGAACTTGGATATGAAAAGCAGAATGGTTCGATTGAAGGGGAGAAGAACTCAGGAAACGTCTGAAAATATTTACCTGTGTTCAAAAGGGAGGTTAGCTACAACATCATTAACTCTGTATTTGTGGTCATCTTTACACTATACTTTAATGGTGTATATTAGATCTTTAAAATATTTTTTTTTTGTTAGTAAACTGAACTCATTGATATTATGATATATATAGATATTATATTTTGTGGTTTGGATTTATATGTACAAGTTGTAAGTTTGAGTCTACCATATACTTGGAACGTGTAAATCACATATGAACCTGAGATTCAACTTGTAAACTAAATTTTGAAATGCTATGGAACTCATGAAATAAGTGTTCATGTAGAATCACTCAAAGTGTTTAGAAAATATCCCACACTAAAGCATATGCAGTGGCTGAAAGGTTGACTTAGATCTAGACCCATAATGGGCTAAGAGCCCACTTAGATTTTGTTTCGGATCTTACAGTGCTATCAGAGTTGTGCATTTTTCAAACTACTTGTTATGTGACCAACATAAGTACTTTTAGACTACTTGTTGAGAGACCAACACTTAATAATTCCAGTCTCAAGAGTTGTTCATTGGAAAAGATGAAGTCTAATCAAGAACTCATGGAAAAAATGTTGCAAGTCTTACATGGATATCAAAATAATCTAACATCACTGTTAGAGAATCCAAAGTTGTTGGAACCTCGTGCATCAATTGGGAAGGAGGAAGTGGGATTCTAGTTTGAAGTGGTTGGTGGTCTAAATGTCGTGCCGGTGATTTTTTAACTGAAAATTTTGTCAAGTTGTCTACTCATGTTGTGGATGTGTGCCATGAATTTGACAAAACTATAGCATTTGACCCACCATTAGAGTTGTTCTATGAGGATAATGATGCCAATGCACATGATGAAAACAAATTATAAAAATTGGTTAAGGAGGATTGTTCCCATGAGCCACATCTGTTGATGGTCGGGCAACATCTGATTTTTTTTAAACTATACAAATTCCCATCGGTTTTTCGACACCATGTGGTCTTGTCCGACGAGGCGGCCATACCTCCGACAAGAGAGCCTGTCGGATGTTTGACGGTGATATGTCAGATTCTAGTGGCAAGTCCGATGAGGCAGCCATACCTCCAATAAGAGATCTCGTCAGATTTTCGACGTCGATACGTCAGATTCCAATGGCCTCGTCCGACGAGATAGCTATACCTCCGACAAGAGATCCCGTTGGATTTGTAACGACAATATGTTGGAGTTTCGACGAGCTAACATCGGACACAAGTCGGAGTTTCGACGTCTATAAGTTGGTTTTTTGACGCTCTGACGTCGGACATAAGTCGGATATGCGACGCGGAGACTTTGGATTTTCGACGGTATGACGTCGGACACTCGACGACTTAGTGGTGAAAGCTTTCAGTTTAGTCCGTTGAAAAATCGACGGGTATTGGCATGCCGTCAAATATTCGACGTTACGCCACCGACAACAAAAAAAAATTAAGTTGTTGGAGAATCGACAGGTAATTGTCGAATTTCAGACATGGAATCCGTCGCATTTTGGGCTCAAATTATGTTGTGTGTTGTTTTTCACTCCAAAAATGATCAAGTCAAATTGCATAACAGTGGACGTCTAAGGGGATGCTTTTCGTGCTTGTCGATTCCATGTCAAGTCCATGCGAGTTTTCCTATGTCCCTACAATTTATCAGAGTTTTGCGAGTATGTTGGGTATGGGTCGAGTCTCTGTTGGTTACTAGGTCTATAGTTTGACTTGTGAGTACTCGGGAGTCTCTTGCGAATGGTGCTTCACTGTACTGTTAACCCCCACTTGTGGTTGCATTACTGGAGGCTTAAGATCCATCAAGATTCCATCAGGCTAGTTACATTATTCATTTATTCAAGCATACACATTATTCAGAGTTCTTGCTTAGAGTTAGTAGAGTTAGGGACTTATTTTTAACAATTGTTCTTTTGGGTAACTTGATATCTAGGGCCACATGACAGTGAATCATACACTCATGCTTCTTATGAAAAAGGGAGTCCAAGAAGAATGCATTTTTATTTTTTCTTGATGATATGGTACCAAGGATCTTATGATATGGTGATGCATGCCTCTAACATTGTTCCTAATTTGAACAAAAAGTGGGGTTTGAACATTGAAGGACCATGTGGTGCGTCAGAGTGAAGGTTCCAGTCCATTAAGAAATGAAACTTCTCTTTTAAAAACGAGGTTTCACAATGGCTTTTTCTCTGGCAAGGTTTTACTGTCAAACATAGGGTTCATAAAACTTGTGTTATAGATTTTTCTTGTGTTCTATGTAAACACAAGGTTTTGGGGTGGCTTTTCCTCTGGCAAGGGTTACCTGTCAAGTGTAGGCCTAAAAAAATTGGTGTTATAGATTTTGCTTGTGTTATAACTTCTATGTGCTAAGGATGAAATGATGGAACATGTTATTTAAGAGATGTTGGGCTGCTGAGGTGTTTTGGACATGGTTTCAAGTTGAGTATCACCAGTTCTTCATCACCCCACTTTCTTGGAAAGGTCCCCTTCTAGGAAACACTTGGATAATTGAGGACAACCACAAATCCTTGTGGCACTCAGTATGGTTGCTTTATATTTATTTTCTTTGGAAACATAGATGTAAAGTTAATTTTAAGGAGGATCCCTCCCCTTTTAGCTTAAGAGATTTGAGGAGTTTTAAGCAAAGTAGTTGGCTTTGCTTGTAAAAGTAAAGCTCAGTGTCTTTCATTGTGATGTTGAGTCCCTTTATCTTGGTGCACAAGAGCATATTATTTCCTTTTTGGATTTTTTTAGGGTGGGATATTCCTGGCATCCCCGTTGTTCGTGTGATATAACTTTTTGACCTATGATGTACTTATTTGTTCCATTAAGTAATAAATGTAGCATCTTAAACAAAAAAATCCTTAGAAGCCATGTTAGCCATATTCCATGCTTTGCTAATTGTGGTATCCTCTCTTGCAAGTTATCCTCTGAAGAGCTATTTATTTTACCAACTCAGGCATACTCCCAGAATAACTAGCTTCCATTAGGTATATAGTGGGTGTAGGCAATAGTAACTATATTCTTACAAGCTCTTTGGACATTTTTAAGACCTTGGAAATGTAGAAAATCTATGGCACACATATTAAATAAATGATTAAAAAAATCAATTGATCCCCAGTTTGTATATTGGTTGCCATGCCAAGAATGCAACAACATGAACTACCATGTTAGTATTTCCATGTCATCAATGCCCACATTAGGATTTGACATGTCTTTTTGCTAACGATAAAATTTAGAAAATGAGAAAATGGATGAGAGAAGGACATGAAAGGAGGTAATTTAGGACATTAGGCAAGAGAAGGGTTTGAATATAAAATTGAAAATGCCTTGCAATTCTGAGAATCTTGAGTCCCTCCCTACAAAATTTGAAGAGGGAGTCCTTATGGAGGAGCAGAGACACTACTATTAGGAATGGGAGGAAGAAGGGAGTGACAACTATGGCGATGATTTATATTGTTTGTTGTATGCATGCCATATTGAAACATTCTTTTTCAAGAAAGGCTTGGAAAGTGTAAATATTTATGGTGAATGAATGGATGGTAGTTTGTTTTCTGAGATTAAAATGGTTTTCTTGTTGGTCAGACAATTCAGGGACAAAGCTTTTTACTTTAAAATGTTAGTGTTGTGTCAAGTTTCTTGAATTCCATTAAGTTTTGAGTTTGTTTCTGATTTTCAATATATACTTTTTTGGAACTAAATTGAACAACTAGACTATTATAAATGACGTTATATATATTTTTTCTTCCGTTTCCTTTGTTGCTCCCCTTCAACTGCTTGAAATTCATGCACTTCCTTTGATTGGGAAAAAAATTAATATTCTCATACCAATGATTCTTAGGTTGAAGCAGAAGTCTTAATTGTTTGTCTTTTGAGAGAACTGCTCGAGGTTGATGCTATTAGAAGGCATGAATTTAATTTCCAGCTTGGCTATAGAGTTACTCATTTATTGCATGATTGCTTGTGAGTAAATAAAATACCAACAAAGTCGACATTTTGGATGATGGCAATGCTTATGCGCCGAGAAAGTTTTGTTTAGCTTACCATGATATCAGGGATGTGATCATCGGAGTTGCTGCCCGATTGGATATGATGACGCATTCAAAGCATCTCCCAAAATACGGTCATCAAACACTATCTCTTGATGTCATGCAAGTATATGCACCTTTTCTCATGCAATAGGCACTAGCAACTTATCATTAGAGATTGAAGACCTTGCTTTCCAGTCTTTATTTCCAAATTCATACTCATTTGTAGATGCATGGTTAAGAAACCATGGGACACGGGGTGAACCCATTTTAAATGAATATAAATGCCAACTATTTGAAGCTCTACAGAAAGATTATGAATTGGAAAAGATGGTGGATAAAATCTCTATACAGGGACAATACAAATGCCATTTTAGCACTATGAAGAAACTTCTGAAAGATGGTCGTAAACCAAAGGAAGTATATGATACAATAGGCTTACGGAACCCTAGTCCAGGGAAGGATGCACATGAGACAGGAAGGAAGCCATGCTACAGGGTACGCGAAGCTATTTAATCCTTGTGGAAAGAAGTGCCACAAAGAATTAAAGACTACATTGTTAAGCTAAAATAAAATGGATATGACAGCCTACATTTAACAATTGATCTTAATGAGATTAATTTTGAATCCACTTCCATGGAGATCCAATTTCGCACAGCTGATATGAATGCCAAGGTTGTTAGTGGGGATGCTTCTCATGGTTTGTACAAGGGAGGGTTAACAAATCCAGAGTGGGTACCTTTAAGCAAGCCCTACTTGATTATTCATGAAAACACAAACCCTTGTGATTTTTGTTGATGTTCTTTGTATTTATGAAATTAAGGAATGATTAGAATTTTTGAAAGCATGTTTATTGTTTAGAAGGTGCATTGAGTTGGACATTGTTATCTGGTATGGATGGGGAAACACATATCATAGTTAAGTCACAAGGCACAAAAAAATGTCTTTCCCATCTCAATTTGAATTTGATCACTGTCAAGCCTATGTTCCAGCACAGTTTGCCTGATGCCCTGCCTCAAGAAAGGATTAATACATGCATACATATTTTGAGACTGTTATCTCACATTTTCTCTATGCAAGGGAAAATAAATGTTGCTAATTTATGTTTAACTACAAAAACACTAGCATGTAAACGGATTTTGTTATAGAAACATTGAACTATTCTTAGAAAGAGTCTCTACCGAAGAATGGATGTGATCTTTGAGTGACTAATTTCATAGACTCAAACTTTTGTCTAGGTCCTTAAGAATATTTTTAAGTTTCATATATTGTGTTTTTTTAGTTGCAAAAATTTTTATATTCTAAAAAAATCTATAGGAACCTATGAGCATCTAGCGATTGATCAATCTCAATTATAACTCTATATGGTAATGTGTTTTTAAAACATACTTAATCACCCTCTAGTTCACAAATTATAGGAACCGATCCTTGTCTTCATGTTGCATCTTTGCACGACTACTATCTTTTGCAGTTTAATCTATGTTAATTTCCATTCCACTTCGTTGGGATACCGCGGTCTTTTTAAAATTTGAATTAATTTAATGTTTCCATGTGATTGATAAAGATAATGAATGAAAGATAAGGTATTGAGCTGTAATACTATGTAATGTTATGGTTGTTTTTTGGTGGCGACAGTGAAATAGGAAAACAAATTGCTTTTATTGACATGTTATTACTACTGTTTTTCCCAAGACATTTCCCAGGTATAGAATTTTATTGTTCACAAGATTTGTATCAAACCTATGTTGATGTAAGATTCCATAGTAGACGATAATAATATTGAGTGTGAGAAGAGCAATAAAAGATTATTAAACTGTAAGTGATGGACTTTTAAATATAAAAACAACGACATTTGGATTTTGGTTACTTAATTACATTTTCACTCAATTTGCCAATTTGATACTTCCTTTGTTAGAATTTTCTCTTTTACATTTGGCTATCTCATGCATAAAGTCTTGACCAAATAAGATTCACTGACAAACATGAAAATGTCATAGCTACACAGTTTGGACAACAAAATAGCTGGTGGTTATGGTTGGGTTGGAGGCCTTCTTGTGATTTCTGAGCTCTGAAAATGGGTATTCAATTTATGAGAATCCTTAGAGCTTACACCTTGCCATGCGTCAACAAATTTAGATGAGGTATGTTGGTGTTGTCCTATGTCAAACCAATAAATTTTTAGCATTAGCCTCTAGATATTTTGAAGCTTGGACTTGGCTTTTATCTTCATCAAAAGGGTTGTAACTAATTTCCAACATGAATATATTGATTTTTATCACAACACCTGTCAATATGTTTATTGTAGTTATTATCCAGCACCATGTGAACACTTCAAAAGTTGTCTCCAGAGAAAGTACCTTCAACATTCTCATTTGTGTCCTCAGAGGGAGATCAAAAGTCTATTTTCTAGGTATTTACGTTGTTCTTTGTCTCTGTATTAAAACTCAATTGAATGACCTCAACATTGTACTTATATCATTTTGAAACATTTATGATGGTGTGTAGAGATTGAAAATATTTGAAAAAACACTTCAAGCTATGGAATACACCTGCATAGACTCGGTTTCTCATAAGGAAAGGGCAAATGATGCAGCCTCAATGGACAAGAACATTCTTCAGTGTCTACAACGTCCATTGGTGCTTTGAAGAGAACCAATTCTATGAATAATAGAAGTCAATGCCATAGGCAGAAGCCATCTACAAATGCTTCCAATATGGAACAACTAAGTAGGCTACTTACCCCAAATCCACAGATTCTTGTCTTTACCACACAAAGCGAAATGTTATTCTTAAGTATTTTTACGATCTAGTTTTTCCAACATGGAGAAAAAATCTATTAAGTAATTTTTTATTTTTATTTTGATGCAAGCTCAAAAGATGTATAGGATGAAGAGAGTCAAGATTGATCATGTTATTTCTAGCTCATAAGATAGCAAGGGGTCTATAACTTATGCAAGAGCATTTATCATTCAGGACTAGATGAAAACTTTGTCGAGGGATGGCAATGGATTCATAACAAGTCCTTGCGATGGAGATGTGTTAAAGATAACACCCACTTCTTATGGAATGAGTTGATGGATGTGTGACACTTATGCATGAGTTAGTGAATGATTTCTATGTGTTTAATAATTGAGTTGTTTTATGAATTTATTCGGAAAATATTCCTATAAGTTGTGCTTATGTTTCTTAAACATCTTCCTTCTATCCTAAGAATGAACGAGTGTTGGATTCCCTTTTCTTCTTACATGAGCATCATAGTACCTACTACCCATCGTGTTTCTCATTGTTATAAACTCATTCCAACATTGTAAGATAAATTGGTTAAAATTCTTAATCAGCAAGTCAACTCACGTAGAAAACATAGCTTCTTTCCTTCAAAGTTGGTAAAAATGGACAATATTTCCTTCTCTATATAGCCAAGTTTAAACTCATATATGGCCAATGCATACAACTTTGTAAGAAACATTACAAGAATAGAGAACATTTTATTCTATGTAAAACCATATGTAAAACCAATTTTAAACCCATAATTATGTCTACTCCAATGGCTTTAACTTAACACCATACATGCATAGTGGATTCTCTAATAAAGCGCAAAATTTAACAAGAGACTAAAAGCAATGCATTATATATATATATATATATATAATAACTTTCTTTCTACACTTATGCTATACTTTGTAGCATATTTTTCATATCTAACTAAAATTTGACAAATATACATCAATACACATATATACATCATAAAATTATATTAGAAACTAACATCCAATAAAAAATATCTATTTAAATAAGTTTTGAAGATCAATGTTATACACAACGAAAGCAACCAAATGTTCGATCCACAACATTACATTTACTCATCCATCTTGCTAGACAATTGCTCACGACCTTGCGCAAGAAGCTCTCCTATTAGTTAGTAGCTTCTTTTCATTCTTCCTAGAGCATCCTTTCTCTCGCAATAGCAGGTGGCAATGTAAGGGACAAAGTTTGATATTCAACACTTTCCCATAAGGTTGAATGCTTGAATCAAGAAATTTAAAATAACCCTTCATAGAGGATATCCAAAAACTTATACTAGTATAAATTTGGAAAAAGATACCTAATATCAAGCCTACTTTGTAGAGGATACAAACTCATAAAGATTTAGGAAAAGAAGTATTTGTTGTGCACTTCGTCACGACCAACAATGGAAAGATAGGATTTTTGGTTTTTCATTTCTACATTGGCAGGGATTTGAAGATCTATTTCTTATTCCTTGAACTCCCTAACCCCTAATCCAAGAGACATAATGTTGGATGCGATAAATGGAGTTTCCCTATTTAAATTTGTGTGTAGTTGATGAAGTTGGTTGCATTATGCTTCCATAGTCTATATTTCATTCTTTTGGTGGAGCAAGGATTCCATAATGATAGCATGTTCAATGTTGTGAGCTTCTTCTCAACAATGCACTTGGGTGGTGATTGAAAAGATAGAAGTCGTGTTCTTTGATATAAAGTCCTCGTGCCTCCTCATGACCCTATGAGTCTCGTGATTTTCCCTTACGAGGCAACTGCTTGGGTGGTGGTGGCAATTGTTTCCCATTCCACTATGATTCCAGATTGTGATAACCAACACAAAGTCTTAATTGAACCACCTATTCTTGTAACGTGACCACAACACTCCCCCGACCTTGAAGATATAGTTCCAATTGACTAGAACAAGGGATAATACAAAATCCAATGAAATAGATCAGAGAACCAAGGGCATATAACTCATAATGCTTGTAGAGTGTAAATTCAAACGAAGAGGCATTAAGGTCCTTGAAAGAACAACAACTTCCAGCACTTTGATTACCCAACAATTCAACTCTAATGCTTTATCAATTTCACAATCACTCTTCAATGCTTCATTACATACCTCATATATCAATTCCCAACATATTAAAAATTTGAGGTGGATGAGACTTATTGTAATAACTAGGTGTAGCCAAGGTCATACCGAGTTGAGGTGTCGGGATGTTGTGACCTCATTTATACTATTAGGTTAACCTTAAACATCTTCCTCCATAACCGTAATCCCACCAGCAAGCCACAATTTAATTAATGGGATTTGATGTAGCCTACCCAACTGTAACAATGGAGTACACAGAAGTACAATGGAGGGGATCTCCATAGAATCTTGTTCAAACTTCAAAGATTTCCTTGTCTCATTTGATGAGATACACAGAAGGCATGCAAAGATTGATCATGTTGGATTTGGATGATTATGGAATGGAGTAGAATATGACCTCCTTTTGGTCCTTTAGAATCCCAAACTCCAATCCAAAAACCGAGTTTGGTAATTCATATACTTGTTTATTATGCTCCTAAAGGACATGATACAACTCCACGTAATTGAAATGACAGGTTTTTCCATCAATTCCTAGTATGATTCTAACAAGTTTACTGATCTAACTTTGGTACAATGAAAGGCCTCCACCTAGTTAATAGTTACTTCATAATGTTTAATAGTTTAAAAATATAGAATTTCAAAAACTTGTAAACTTGATTTTGTTATATTATACACAAATTATTACTATTGGGTAATAGAGAAAATCATACCAACCATTTTTTTTTTGGGTAGATCATGGTGGCTTTCACCAAGGAGTCTGGAGTTCAAATCATAAGAGAATACTACTATAAACCTAACCCCACCGGACATGGTAAACAAGTTTTGAACCTCGACGGAGCCCCAATATTGGTTGGCTGAACACCTTCGAGTGCGAGACACCCACCATTCAATCCTAGCTCAATGGACTATCATACCAACCAATTTGGAACTCAATTATTCANAGAGAAATTGATAAAAGAGAGGAGTATATATATATATATATATATATATATATATATATATATAAACCATGGGAACCTGCAACGAAGTACGATAAACACCTGGTTGGGGTCGTCCTGCATGTTGGAGAGAGTTATCAATACAAATATGATTTGTCTAAACATGGGACGATTTTCCACCTTTTTCTGCTTGGTTTTTGTAGGTTTCCGACAATGATTCTTCACAGAATTTTCAAAACCTATAAGAACACTACGAAATCTTACAGACTGTGGGTGTTAAGGGGTTTTTGCATCGAGTGATTTCATTTATGTGCTTAAAATCGCGCCACAAACAACGAAAACTGTAGATTTCGCACATAAAATTCATTGTATTCTAGCAGAAAATCGCTTGAAAAGTCAAAATCGTCCCTGTTTAGACGACTCCATACGAATAGATCTATCACGAAATTTGCATGATATATTGAAGAACGTAAACATCGCAAGAAGTCGAAGGAGGGCTTCCATCGGTGAGGTATATGAGCAAACCAAATCACCCCCTAACCACCGGCATCCAACAAAGCAAAAATGATTGAAAATGACTGAAATCTCAGTTTTCATTGGTCAAATGACAATTTCGACGATGTGGATCGTTTTAAAATTGAACATTTAGTCTACCAAAATCCACGATAATTACTGGAATTAAATTACAATTTCCAAAAACAATTTTTGACCTGATTTAATTAAACGAACACCCAAAAAGTGAGACGTTTTGGTTGTTATTTATCCTACTCGGCTTACACGGCTTCCATCTGGTCAGCCATAAATCCAATCCGCAGAGGTGAACCCCACCCTCAACCCCAAAAGAGAGAAGTATTACCCACGCCATAGGGGACAAACCAGACCGCCACTACTATAACCCCCAGCCTGAAGCAGCGCCCTGCAAGCCACGCGGAACAGGCTATAAGAGGTTCGAACCTGGGTGGGCCTCAATATCATCCGGCCGTATGGGACGTCCGCACCTAACCCCCGCAGGTGAAATTTCAAGAGTTAAAATCAGTCCGTACCTAATTCCCATGGGTGAAGCTGCAAAAGTTAAAACCATCATCCACGCGCGGATGGTATTGGTCCATCCTTGATAACAGCAAGATGGATAAACGTTTTCCATGCCAGAGTCATATTAAAGAGTACTGAGTACTGTCCATAACCAAATATTAATATATATATATATGCGTGGATATAATAGGTCCACGTACCACAAACAAAGGCTGTTATATTAATGGTACTCTTCCAAAAATGAAGGGGATGGAATATAAACAAAATGGCCGTTCTGCAACATTCCACACGCCTAAATACGTTGCCATTCTTATGCCACTCATTAAATAAAACGAGCAATTTAAGTTTATTGCTGCCTCTGCAACACAGGTTGAAGTCGAAGATTTTCATAGGAAAACACCAGAGGAATAGCTTTGTTAAAAAACAGAGGAGTCTCAGGTGTGAGAGCAGCACACAGACAGATTATGTATTGGCCAAAAATGAATGTGGGTCATCTTCAGTTATTGAGCTTCCCGGAGGGAAAATGGTGGTGGAACTTGTGGCCGCATGGAATGACCTGACCGATAGAATGAATCCTATTTCGTCCAAGTCCTCTGAATTACTGTTGAAGGCTTTGAAGATAACAATCCCTTTGCTGCAGAGCTTGCCATGTGGAGAAGATGGTCGTTCCCCACTGGCAAAAGCTCTTTCTGTGGCTTGTATCCTCGCTGATCTCCAGGTACAACGATGATCTTGTTTAGTTTCTAGAAAATGTAACTTGAAAACTGATAATGTGCCATTGTGTTTGAAGAAAAGGGGCCATGAGGTGACTTTCAGTTGAAATTATTGATTGCATATGACTGTTAGTTATCCGGGATCTGAATGAAAACTATTGAAATTATTGATTGCATATGACTGTTAGTTATCAGGGATTTGAATGAAAACTGTTATGTTTCTGACAAATGTCACTAGCTCGTCCCTACCCATACGCGTTTTACACTGGGATTCGATTACTGCTTTAAGTATTTTAGGACTTGCAACTTGCACCTGGCATTTTCCATTAATGTACAATGCTTATGCTGAATTAACAATGAGATATCACAAGAAAACACATAATTGACAGCAAGCATTAACTTGGCGGCATGTTCTCGGGGATTGAACCCTGCTCTATGTGAAGAAAGCTCACTCGATTTACTATTTGAGCACAACCAGCTTGATAATTAGTGCTTTGATCTCGGTGGAATCGATAAGGCTCCAAATATGAACAGAATTTCCAACACTGATGGAATCAATAAGGAGACTTTTACAGTAAACGGTTCAGCAAAATTTAAAACCGTTGGCAGCGCATGTGTTTTCTAACATTGACGGAATCAATAAGCCTATTTGAACAGTAAGTGATCAAGCGAAACCGTTCAGTGTAATGATTGCTACCTTTTAGCTACACTTTGGTTCAGGCCTTCTAGCCACCTCGACCATATTTGATTTGATACCAAGCTAGGAATTGAACCCAGGACCTGCACCCCACCATCGAACTGCTCGACCCCTGAGATACACACCCCTTTCATGATCGACACCCTTAACCATTTGATTTAAAGGTGTAGATTGCTACCTCCAACACCCCCTCAAGTCACGCTTTGACTCACGATTGTTAGCCATAGGAATTGAACAGACGACCTATGCTCCCCCTTCCCTTCAATTCACACTTTTGCTCAGGCATCCTAGCCACCTCAAGCCTATTTGATCTGATGCCAAGCAAAGAATCAAATCCAGGATCTGCCCCTGGCCAATGGGCTACTCTACCACTATGCTCTTTTCATGCCGAGCACCTTTAACAGTTTGACCTTAAGGTGTGGATTACTACCTCCAACTTCCCCCTCAAGCCACACTTTGGCTCAGGACTATTAGCCATAGGAATTGAACAAGACCTGTCCCCTGCTAGCAGGTTTCTTTACCACTGATAAGATAAGATAACTTCATTGATGTCCACTGAATGACCAGGAATGTAGGTCAAATGTAAATACCTGAGCGACATGACACTTCATGACAGGCACCCTGAATGTTTTGATATAAAGGCATGGATTGCCAACTCCTACAAAGATTATCGAATCTTGCCCGCTGATTAATGCCTAAGGTTGGTAAGGACCAATGGACAAGGAGTGCCACATTCTTATCCTTGATCCTAAGCGAAGATTCCTTGAAAAGTTATAAATTTAAAATTCACATATACCTAGTGTTACCCCCAGTTGTACGTGCATTACTGGAGGGTTAAGATCCAGCAAGATTCCGTCAGGCTGGTTACATTGTTCATTGATCCAAGCATACACATTGATCAGAGTTCTTGCTTAGAGTTAGTACTAGTAGAGTCTGAGACTGCTATTTTTAGCAATTGTCTTTTGGGTAACCTGATATCAGGGGGCCCACATGACAGTGACTCATACACTCATGCTTCTTGTAGAAAAGTGAGTCTAGTAATACTGCATTTTGCTTTTTGCTTGATGATATGGTACCAAGGATCTTATGATATGGTGAGGCACACCTCTAACATTTTGAACAAAAAGTGGGGTTTGAAGGACCTTGTGGTGCGTTGGATGTGGAGGTTCCAGTCCATTAAGAAATTAAAGGTTTTGGGGTGGCTTTTGCTCCGCCTGTCAAGTGTAGGCTTCATAAAATTGGTGTTATAGATTTTGCTTGTGTTCTATGTGCTAAGGATGAAACTATGAAACGTTTTTTTTTGAGATATGTTGGGCTGCCAAGGTGATTTGGACATGGTTTCAGGTCGAGTATCACCACTTCTTCATTGCCCCAATTTCGTGGAAAGGTCCCCTTATAGGAAACACTTGGATGCTTAGGGACAACCACAAATCGTTTTGGCACTCAGTATGGTTGTTCTATTGCTTTTATTTGGAAACATAGATGTAAAGTTACTTTTAAGGAGGATCCCTCCCCTTTTAGCTTTAGAAGATTTGAGGAGTTTTAAGCAAAGTAATTGGCTTTGCTTGTGAAAGCCAAGCTCAGTGTCTTTCATTGTGATGTTGAGTCCATTTATCTTGGTGCACAAGAGCATATGCTTTCATTTTTTGCTTTTTTATAGGGTGGGATATTCCCAGTACCCATGTTGTTAGTGTGATGTAACTTTCTGACCTCTGATGTACTTATTTGTTCCATTAAGTAATATATGTAGCATCTCAAACAAAAAATCCTTGGAAGTCATGTTAGCCATATTCCATTCTTTGTTAATTGTATTATCCTCTCTTGCAAGTTATCCTCTGAAGAACTATTTGTTTGACCAACTCAGGCATACTCTCAGCAAAGCTAGCTTCCATTAGGTATATAGTTAGTTGGTGTAGGCAAAAGTAACTATGTTCTTACAAGTTCTTTGGACATTTTCAAGGCCTTGGAAATGTAGAAAATTTAGGGCACAAATATTAAATAAATGATTTAAAAAAGTAATTGACCAAAATTTAGTAGTTGATCCCCAGTTTATATACTGGTTGCCATGCCAGGAGTGCGACAACAAACACTACCATGTTAGAATTTCCATGTCAGCAGTTCCCACATCAGGTTTTGACATGCCTTCGTGCTGACGATAAAATTTAGAAAATGAGGAAATGGCAAAGAGAAGGACAGGAAAAGAGGTAATTTAGGACATTAGCCAGGAAAAGGATTTGATTATAAAAGTGAAACTGCCTTGCAATTCTGAGAAGCTCGAGTCCCTCCCTACAGAATTTGAAGAGGGAGTCCTTATGGATGAGCAGAACCACTACTATTAGGAATCGGAGGGAGAAGGGTGTGACAGCTATGGTGATGATTTATATTGTCTGTTGTATGCATACCATATTGAAACTTTTTTTTTCAATAAAGGCTAGGAAAGTGAAAAGATTCGTGGTGAATGAATAGATGATAATTTGTTTTCTGGCATTATAATGGTTTTCTTGCTGGTCAGACATTTTGGGGACTGAGCTTTTTACTTTAAAATGTTATTGTTGTGTCAAGTTTCTTGAATTCCATTCAGTTATGAGTCTGTTTCCGATTTCAGTATATAATCTTTTGGAACTAAATTGAACAGCTAGCCTATTAGAAATGTTGTTATATTTGTTTTTGTTCAGTTTCGTTTGTTGCTCCCCTTTAACTGCTTGAAATTCATGCACTTCCTTTGACTGGACTCAATTTTAATTTTCTCACACCAATGATTCTTAGGTTGAAGCAGAAGTCATAATTGTTTGTATTTTGAGAGAACTGCTTGAGGTTGGTGCAATTAGCAGGCATGAAATAAATTTCCAGCTTGGCCGTGGAGTTACTCATTTATTGCATGATTGCTTGCGAGTAAAAAAAATACCAACAAGGGTCGACATTTTGGATGACGACAATGCCTATGCACTGAGAAAGTTTTGTTTAGCTTACCATGATATCAGAGCTGTGATTGTAGAAGTTGCTGCCCGATTGGATATGATGAGGCATTCAAAGCATCTCACAAAATACTCTCAACAAACACTGGCTCTTGATGTCATACAAGTATATGCACCTCTTGCCCATGCAATAGGCACTGGCAACTTATCATTAGAGCTTGAAGACCTTGCTTTCCAGTCTTTATTTCCAAATTCATATTCATTTGTGGATACATGGTTAAAAAACCATGGAACATGGGGTGAAGCCATTTTAAATGAATATAGATGCCAACTATTTGAAGCTCTACAGAAAGATTATGAATTGGAAAAGATGGTGGATAACATCTCTATACAGGGACGATACAAAAGCCATTTTAGCACTATGAAGAAACTTCTGAAAGATGGCCGTAAACCAGAGGAAGTATATGATATACTAGGCATACGGGTTGTCTTAAACCCTAGGCCAGGAAAGGATGCGCAGGAGATAGGGAAGAAGGCATGCTACAGGGTATGTGAAGTTATTCAATCCTTGTGGAAAGAAGTGCCACAAAGAATGAAAGACTACATTGCTAAGCCAAAAAAAAATGGATACGAGAGCCTGCATTTAACAATTGATCTTAATGAGAGTAACTTTGAATCCCCTTTCATGGAGATCCAAATTCGCACAGCTGAAATGGATGCTAAGGCTGTTGGCGGGGATGCTTCTCATGGTTTGTACAAGGGTGGGCTAACAGATCCAGAACAGGTACCTTCAAGCACTCCTTACTTGACCAATGACTATTCATGAAGAACATGAACCCTTGTGATTTCTGTTGATGTTCTTTCTATTTATGAAATTCAGGAATGATTAGAATATTTGAAAATCCTGTTTATTTTTTAGAAAGTGCATTAAGCTGGACTTTGTTATCTGGCATGGATGGGGAAATGCATATCATAGTTAAGTCACGAGGCACGGAAAATTGTCATTTCCCATCTCAATTTGAATTTGATCCCTGTCAAGCCTATGTTTGTGCACAGTTTGGCTGATGACCCACCTCAAGAAAGGATTAATACATGCATTCAAATTTTGAGATTGTTATCTCACATTTTTCTCCATGCAGAGGAAAAAAAATGTTGCTCATTTCTCTTTAATTACAAAAATACTAGCATGTAAATGAATTTTGTTGTAGAAAGATTGAACTTTTCATGAAAAGAGTCTCTGCTGAAGAATGGACATGATCTTTGAGTGACTAATTTCATAGACAAACTTTTGTTTAGGTCCTTAAGAATTCTTTGAAGTTCTAGGTATTGTCCTTTTTTAGTTGCAAAACATTTTATATTCTAAAAAAATCTATAGGAACCTGTGAGCCTCCAGTAGCTGATCAATCTCAATTCTAACTCTAGATGGTAATGTGTTTTTAAAACATACTTAATCACCCTCTAGTTCACGAATTATAGGAACTGATATTTGTCTTCCTGTTGCATCTCTGCACGGCTACATTCTTTTGCAGTTTAACCTATGCTTATTTTCATTCCACTTTGTTGGGAAACCATGGTCTTTTAAAAGTTTAAATTAATTTAATGATTCCATGAGACAGCATACATCATTTTATCTGGCCATTGAAGAAATGGTCCAATCTGTTTTCTGTATCTGGAAGTGCTTTGTGATTTGTTGTGACGGCATATATTACTGGTATCTATAATTTAAATCACACGACATGATTACACGGGACACGGAGGACACGTGCATATGAGTGTCGGACATGGGACACGGCGACCATGAAACAGGACGGGGAACACGTTATATATATATTAAAAAATTACAAAAATGATATTTTTTTTAGAAACCAGAACATTTACAAATGCTCAAAACACATTACAAATTCATAGACTCATAAAATTAGAAGTTAGAACTATAAATTGCCTATTGGATATTTCTTATTAAGTTATCAAAATCAAAATGTATTACTAATTACATAGATGTGGGAATGCCACTGGCAGATATAAAATAGGTTAGTTCATCTATCAATAGTCCTCCATGTTGGGATCAACAAAATCAACACCACTGTTACTACTCTCACCTCCATTGTCGTTGTCGTCATCGTCCTCCTCTATGCCCAATCCAAGATCTGCATCTGTTGTTGTGAGGATGACACCTCAAGAGGATCACAATCATCAAAAGTGACCGGCTCTAGCATTGGATCATTAAGATCCATGTTGGCTAATTCCAACTCAGTAGTGTTGTCCAAACCCATATCATTGGGAAACACATCCCACATCTTTGTCTTTCCCTTCAGCCACTCCTACCTCTGTCTGTAAATAAGACGAAGGTTGATGTGCACATACACCATTGTCTCTGTCTTGGATTGCTCAAGTCTGCTCTTTTTTCAAATTGTACAAGTTCCCATATGTGCTCCAATTCCTCTCGCAAAAAGAGAATGAACTAACCTAAGAGAGGATCTTCAATGCTAACCGCTGTAGAATAAGGCATGCTGCTCCATGAGTTGCCCACAAAGCATAAGGATTCTTAACCCTTTGTCTTTAAGCACATCATAGCCTCTGAATCTTCCATTGCCAGTGGAAAAATCTACGAAGCCCTCCTCCACTTGTGAAATCTCCCCATCCATGTGAGGAGGGAATTTGCGTGAGGGCCCACCATTGAGCCACTCATGACTATAGAACCCGGGGTTCAATGTGTGGTCCAAGCAATGCAAAGGTGTACAATTCTTATCCCATCTGGTGATAAGAATATCTTGTATGGTGTTGAATAAGTTGTTTGTTGATGTCCCACACTCATGGCACTCATTTTGTGAAATAATGGTTTTCATGGACTCAATCATGGAATCCCACCCCTCATAAACATCTCCTAAGATGGGCTGGTTCGTGTCTGCAAACTGTCACAAATAAATGATTGGTTCCATGATCTTAATGGTAAGATCTATCCTCTCCCACCAACCATCATACACTGTATCCTTGACCTTTTTTGAAGCAATTTGATCTGTCTTTCTCTGAAAAGACTAAAACTCTGAAATAACCATGGACCCAAGAGCAGTTTTGACTTCCCTCAACCTCTTAAGCATTATAAATGAGGAATTATAAATGAGGAAACAAATTGAGTATCTGCAATCTTTGGTAGTGATAGATTTGTGCACTCTTTGTAAGTTTGTAGATTGTGAGGGCATTGGTATGGTTTTGTACAAAATTAAGGATATGGCATGCATCATCAATAAGATTGCCAATCCATGTCACATCTAAATCAATAGATTTGACTGCTAAATTCAAAGCATGAACAATGCAATGAATCCAAAATACCTGTGGATATTTAGTTTCTACAATCATGCCAGCAACCTTGCAAACATGTGCATTATCAATGGTGATTTGTACACAAGAATCATCACCTACATTTTCAATGACTTTGGAAAAAGTCACTCATATAGTGCACATCCTTGTATTTCCCAAGAGTATCCATCGCTTTCAAGAACAACGGTCCATTTTGGGAAGACACCATGAAATTGATGAGTGGATGGTGTGCTGTATCTGTCCATCCATCATAAACAATACCGACACCAAATGAGGGCCATGATGATTTAATGGGCTCTAATCTTTTATCCACCTCCTTCTTTTCCTTAATCAACAACGTGATTCTAAGCTTCTCTGAACTAGGAGGCACGTAACCAATTGGAGCTCGTTAATTAGACCTTGACACATCTCAAGAAACAATAGTGACAGTGCAACATTAAATGAAATGAAGTTGAGATAGAAAAAACCCAGTGGTAAGATCCATCTCCTCTCACTTCTCTTGTTGGAAAATCTTGTCCATTGGACCACTTGGAGTTGGCCTCTTTCTTGTTGGTTGAACTTCAACCCCACTCCCATATTTGCTAGTGCTAGATGGTTTCCTCAAGAATGGAAGATAAGATACGATAAGATAAGATAATTTTATTAATGTCCAACAAATGACCACAAAAGTAAGTCAATGGGTCTGTTTGGTAACATGATGTCAAGGCAAAGTAGGAGCGCTAAGGTGGATCCTAAATAAATATAAAGTAAGATGTGAAACGCTATCCTAAAGCCAAAAAGAGCTAGCTCCAAAGATGGAGACCCAACCCATAATAGATAAGTACAAAGAGAGCCGATACCAAAGAAAGATGTACAAAGAGAGTGGGTGTGGGAACTGTGATACAAAAATGAAGAATATGTCATGGCACACTGGAGGTGTCTCTCCTATCATCTAAAGCTGAATGAAGAAATATTGAGATAGTAATCTGTTTGAAAGAAGAAATAGAAGAAATAGAAGAATAGCTATAATGGGTAATGTGTTGCTGTTGAGGATGGAAAGCCTACTGCTATGATCTGGGTGTAGTCGGTCGATTGTGTTAGATTTTAAAATAGTAGCATAAATTAAATCTTATTTGCAACATAGTATAAAATAGGATCATTGAAAGAATAACCATGTACATAAATAATAGACACAGATTTATCCTAGGAAACCATAAGGGAGAAAACCCAACAACCTTCTTATAGAGATATCAGTTCAATGTACAATTTACATTTAGACAGATAGCATTCATATAGAGCTGAAGATAAACCCTAAAGAGCAAAAGAGTAAACTCCTCCAAAGGTAGTGTTATCACATATATATTGTAGCTGGGCTACCATGATGCAACATTTAGATTTTCTCTTTTCCTCTGAGCCAGACTTATTGATGGGGATACAACATGGATCATTTTTGCAGCATGAGCCATTCAGAGCCTTTGTTCAGCAGCATATACAGAGTATTTCCTAGCCAAGATTGAGATCTCCTTGTCCTTTGAGATGACTTCAATGGTGACCTACTTCATTCGAGCAGAGTAACAGATGGGCATATCAGATAGAGACAGGTATACAGTGAGATCAGGTATATGGCTTTTTGGTAGGATTTTTCTCTTTGATGTATACTAACACCCTGGACTCGTTGTGCTATGATGATTGTGGTGAGCTATGCTTATATTATATTGATGCTTAAACTTTTGTTGAGAATGATCAAAGAATATGACGTAGAAGACTATTTCTTATGCCATGCTTTACACAACTTCTAAACCTTAGTGCTATGACGGTTCCATGTATCACTTGTCCCCATCCATCCAGTTCATCCATAATTGATTTTCCTCCCATGACTTATGATTAACTGAGACCTAAGAGATTGAAGGTCATCTTCCCCACTTTGACCCCTATGCATGATGGATCCCATGTTGTTTTGTGTCTCGACTCTGAGTTGTGCAACAAAACTTGCCGAAGCCTTGATCCTTCTGGGCTGGGAGAACCCGCTAGTGTTGGTTCCTGAGCTTAGGTGAGTTGGGTTTTGAAGCCTTAACCTCTCTGGTTGGTTGCCCTCGATGTTTGGTCCTGATTGTGGATATTCCCCCCTAGTTGCCCAAAGAGTGTCAGCTAAAACTTGAAGCAATATGTCTACCATCATTAGATGCATTATGTGTTACATGCTATACACTGGAAATGCAAGCCCTCAAATAAAAATGCAAACTATGTCTTTAGTCACAACTCAAAAAGGGCTATGAAATGAAATTGTGAAAAGGCTCAATTAAAGCAGTGGATAAATAAATGCTAAATCTAAAGACTGTTGGCCATCTTATGGAAATGTAATGATTAATTCTTCACAGAGCCTACGGGTTTTGATGTGAGATAGAGTAAGGTGTTACCACTTGAGTTGCACTCAGTTGGACTTTTAAGTGAGTTGCCAAAGGTGAACAGTTACTTGTTCAATTTTCAAGTTCAGAAGTCCATGCAGGCCTTCGTAGGCCCTTTTTAAATTTTTTTAACATGTTCATACGGGGAATTGTAATAAATGAGTTAGCATGATGACTTTATGTAAAAGGCTTGTTTTCCTAGGACTTAGTCATCAATGCATTATTCCAGGGTGTTTTATCCTAGTTAATTATCTATCGTTTTTAAATGATAGATAATTTTCGAGTTTTTCACTCGAGCCTCCAAAGCTGGAATAATTGCCTTGGTGGTTACGCCTTGGGAGGTTAGTAAAATCTATGTGTCAATGTATATTACCATGCTAATCATGATTTTGAGTCATTATGAACATGTCTCAAGTCCCCCATAGGTTTTTTTTAAGTTCCAGATTTTTATGTATTTTTGTTATACAAGCTTAGTTTTAATAAGTTGATTGTAAAACTCCAAAAAGTCATAAAAGTGTGTCTAAGAGGTTGTTTTTTCCATGGAGGTGCTCGTTTTCTAACTCAGAGCACCCACTTAACCCCTATTACCCACTTTCATAATTTTTCGAGTAATTATTTATCTCCAAAATTAATAATTACTCGAAAAACAAAAAAAAGACCAAAAAATTGGAAAAATTGAGAAATTCGATAACTCATAAAAAATTGGAAACTTAAAAAAAATTAATTCTGTGAGTTGGCAAAGGTAAATAGAATTATTCCTAAGGAGTTATAAGTCACCAAAAGGAAAGAAATGGTTGCTAAATATCAAATTGGATTTTTTTTCCAAAAGAGGGGTGCTTTTCTCAAGAAAGAAAGATTTGGTTTGAAGTTAAGCTTTTGGCATTTTGGTAATTGCTTTCTTTATGCCCCAAAGCATGGGGATCCAACTCACATCCAACTCTCGCCAAGCTATCAAGCTCATCCTTTAGCAAGTGTGTCCCCTCATGTTGAGTTTTTCTATTTAATAGAGCAAGTTCTCCTCATTTTGGAGGAAGAAATTGTATGGAACTTATGCTCCTATATATTGTAATCGTTTATTTAATTTATTGAATGAAATCAAAAGCCTTTGGAGGCATACTTGTGTCGGGCATTAGTGTGGTGATTTCTTGTTCTACATGAGGTATAATTGTGTCAGTTTCTTGTTACATGCTTTGTTGTTCTTACCCGTCTTTGAAGGATTAATGATAATTGGTAGAAGAGGATAAATAAGTAGTTTCTTATTCATTTCTCTGAGTTATTTATGTGGATATATCCTAGAATTGTATGCTTTACTTGTTTGTATGCATGCTTTCTAATCTTTTGTATTGGTACTCCCGGATATAACGCTTTGGTGTAGTCATTGTTCAAATTGTGTAGCGACATCTAGCGTAAAGGAGTGTTGGTTCTTGTTCGATTCCATCACACCTCTATGTTTATTTGAAGAGATCTTGATTCCTCCGCTCTCCACTTGAGGACTCCATTTCCCAAGTTTCTTGAATCGAGGCTTTTCTTACTATCTTCTCATTTAAATTCACACTATTCCTTGTTACTTTACTTGTACTAATTACGAAGTATTTTGAAAGATTTAAATCATATATTAGAAATACTCTTTAGTATAAGATCTTAAAAGATAAGATTTAAAGCGTTTGAAGTTTAAACATTTCATTATAGATCCATCTTTTGCATCTAGTTTTAAAGTTTAACAAAATTTTTATCTTTCGATATTTAAGACAAGTTAAATTTTTATGCTTTTAAAGTATTATTTGGCATCTTAGTGTCATCTTTAGTCGCTGATTTCTGTATTTTGATGAACAGGTAGAAGGAAGTGTTGCCCAAATTTCGAAGAATCAAGTCATTTGGAACTCCCTTTTGCTTGTGTACCTTTCATCAATCTTTTTAAGCTTCTACACACTTGTAAACTTGTGTCTCCTATTCCACAAAGGAACACAAGTATTTCTTTATAATATTCATTGTAAAAAAGAGAAGCAAGTGGGTAGCCAAGTGTCCACACCCCATCCCCCAAGGGGGGATTTGCACTTTTTTATTTTTATTTTTATTTTTTCAGTTTTTTATTTTTCAATTTCTTTTTGTTTTCATTAAGTAAAATTAACGAATCCGTGTTCTCGGTAACGAGAGTATCAACATTGTGATTTAAATAACTCAAATATAGTCTAAAATTTTTAAAATAAAGAAGACTTCAATTTTCGTATGCTCTTGTGACCATTGCAGGCCATTGGCTGGATCGGTGGGACAATCAAAAAGGGATTGGAGTGACTGGTAATTAGTAGAACACTTCAATCAACCCCTAAAGTGAAAATCTCGCACTTTTGATATTACTAAGTTGTGGGGAAATTCTACAAGTGAAACATGACCTACTAGAAAGTGACCGTGGGCCCCCGTTAGGCTACACCCTTGTTGATGTAGTGTTAAACACAACCCCACGACTCCATCTAGCCCACATTTCACTGTGAGAGCCACATCTTAGTAAATACAGACATATTCCACGTACCCCTTCGGTATATCTGGAATATCAATTACCCTTTTTAATAATTAGATCATTACCACATTTTTAATAAAATTAACTAAGAATCAACTCACTCCTTAATCACTCATCTAATTAATTTAAAAGGAACCAACCGAGACAACTGCAATACTTATTGAGACATCACTAGCAACCCACATTCACGCAAGCACTCCAATAGCACTGGCCTTTATTGTATCATTTATTTTTGAGCATTTAAATCAATTCTGTGTTGAGTGAATGTTATTTTATATGCTAGTTATTTAAATTATTTGCAGTTCATCTTAGTTGCAATATTTTATATCATTTCATCTCCTAGATTATTTGTTTTCCTTTCATAGATTAAACAATCTTAGTTTATTTTACTAGGGACCACCCCCCTTGGCTTCGCTAGGAGAGAGTCTAGACGGAGGAGTCAAGATCAAGTGACAGCACTTGACTCTTGCTTGCCCCCAAGGTCGCACCTAGTGGCTTGAATATTTCTGCCACGTGACCCAAAGTGCGAATTAGGCGGCAACATAAGGGACAACTAATTTAAGTGCCCCTTAGGATCTCTTCACTACAGTTTCTTGTGTACTCAACGTGTTGTCCGCCGATTGCACACTAGCAACAAAAATCTTCCGAAAGCTGTCTCCTCACTTGAGAAAGTGGGAGAGGTGTGACCTTGGGGGTAAGCACAGAGCTAGGTACTGTCACCTACTCCTAGCTCTTTCGTTTAGGCTAACTCTTAACGAAGCCAAGGGGGGTGTTCCCTAACAAAGAGTTTTCTATGGCTCAATGTTGTTAAAGTGTTTTGATTAGTTGCGGATGCGAATGGGTGTTGTTTAGGAGTTATTATGATTTGAAGTGTTTGTTTATTATGAATATGACACTAAATCAAAAGCAATCCATGTTGCTAACAACAGATTACAAAGATAAGCAAAAATTCTAGACTTTAATAGTGCATTCAGAGAAAGAAATTATGATAAACCATAGATCATTGATCAAATAATATGATTGTGCAAATTAAAAAGGACCAGTGCCTTATGGAGTCAATGAAGCCGAAATGCGCCAGAGAATTAAACACAAGTCTAGAAATCAAGCTAGTGAATGTTAGGTGATGCGAGTGCTCTTGGTAAGTTTTAAGAGTTTTTTGTTTGTGATCTTCACTTATGGTGGCTGGATGTCCTAACCGGTAATACCTTCAGTGGCTCCGTTCGAAGACATGACGGACCTGTCTGGGGTCAAAGGTAAGTGTTCAATAACTTAACTACCGGTGCCCAGATTAGGTAGCCCAGCGCCCACACTTGGAATTTGCCCACATGCCTCGGTATTTATTGAACAACGCCGATGCGTTGGTTATGGAGAAAAGTTTTAGTTAAGTTCCTCTTGTGGTGTTTAAAGATCTAATGCCGTTTCTAGGTATTCCGATCGAAGATCGGTCAGAGCATATTCCGGCAAAGGGGGAAGGGGGTTAATTAATTAAAGGGATGTGAGTTGCGAATTTTATTAAGTTAATTAATTAAAACTCTTCGACAGAGAGCGCTCTTGACCTCGTCTTATGACAGTGGTTCAAGAGACTTAATTAATCTATATGCTTGATGCAAGGATATGCAGTGGGAACGCTCTTCGATAGAGAGTGCTCTTGACTTGGATTACGGCAAGTTCAAGAGACTTTCAATATTAATTGATTAACTTATTAAACAATGAAAAGACAACTCTTCGATAGAGAGCACTCTTGATCTACCTTATGGTGTGATTCAAGAGATTTGCATAGTTGATGTACTTAGAATGGTAGACAATTTAAAACAGAGTAATCAACGTAATTAATGATCTAGAAGAGATGAATCAACAATTAGTGATCTAAGCATGAGATATAATCAATGATGAAAACAAGCACTAATCTAAGCATACACACAACACAAGCCTCCCCAAATGGGGGAGGATGAGAGTGGGGACTTAAAAACCCCACTCAAACACTATATTTTTTATTAAACTTTATACAAAGTGCCTTAAGGATTTTAATCCTTGAAAGGACTTTTCAAATGAAAGCAAAATCACTCTACTTAATATTAGGACTTGTGTAAAAAAGGAGAGTACTTTTACTTTTACTTTTATTTTTAACTTTTCTCAATACTTTTCAAAAAAAAGGGAAGAGGAAGTTTGAAAGAGAGAGAAAGAGCAAAGCGAAAAGAGGGCTGAAACAAAGGAAGATGAGGGAAAGAAGGCAAGAAAACGAAAGGAGGATCAAAACCAAAGAAGGGGAAAAAAGGGGCAGCCAACTATGAAGCTAAAGGAAGACAAAAATTTAAGAAAACGAGACAGCGAAAGAAAAAACAAATGGCTGTCATAAAAATCTAAAAAAGGGCAGCGAATAGTCAAAAGAGGGCTGTCCATAAGGAGGAAAAAGAGGGCTGTAAAACAGTAAAAA
>LPNX010620409.1:2044813-2082555 GCA_001517045.1 Pseudotsuga menziesii | reverse complement strand
CCTGAAAACACACTACAACTCAACACAAAACGTGAGATCAAAATACATGCTAGTATGCTAAGAAAATTGAATCATGATCAACATTACGTATATACTGATTACGCATGTCCATCAAAATACTAATCTGCTTCGCATAAACAATCAAGTTGAACTACAAATGATTGTTCTACTGTGCCAACAATGGCCCTCTTGAGCTAACAAATAAACAATTTAATCTCACATAAGCATTAAAGAAAACAGGGGTTAGAGACAATATCACCTCAACCAATTGCAAAAAACTACCACATCCAAGAGCTCATGGACCTCCAAAGTCTGATCTTTATTAACAAATTAAAGCAAATGCTCGATACAATTTCTCAAAGTAACTCTGCTACAAAAGTCCCTCCTAATAGAGCTGAAAGAGCCTCTTTTTAACAAATGAGAGAGTGCTAAAACCCTAAAACCAAAAAACCAACCCTAACCAGCTTAGCCACCTAACAAAGAGCCCAGACCTAAACTAGAGAACTGGGAGTGAGGGGAGGCCTCCACCCAGGCAAGGCGCCCCCACTCCAAATCTGTGCACTGAAAACAAGCCAAGGATGAGGCCACATGTGTGAGTCTGGATGTAGGTAAGCTCATCCTTTAGGTCTGGCAGGAGCTTGAGCTAGGTTTGGGAAGCCCACTGATGGTGTAAGCTTCAGTCTTCACCTCGATCAAATCACCGGACCAATGAGAGCTCTCCATCTCATCTTTAGCTGGAGATGACATGTCTAATAACTGATAATAAATTAATTGCTCTCTTAATGATGACTGAAGATGAGTTATGATAACTCCAATCATCATAAGTGTTCCATGAGATGTCATTTAGCCTTTTATTTTATTAAATTTGATTTAATTTAGAGAGTTTTAGTTTTCTCCAAAATAATCATTTTTTTAATAAAAATCATTTTTTAATAAAAATCATTTTTTTACTAAAAAATATTTTTTACTCAAAACTTACTTTTTTGAGTAAAAAGGCATTATGTGTCTGATTGCTGATCTGAAAGTTGGTTCTGACTGGCTGGCTGATCAAGAATGATTTTTGGCTTAAGGTTAGAGCCTTCAATCACTGAATTCCGAGTCCGGATCACGAACGGGTTTTTTCCATTTAATTTATGGAAAAATTAACCCAAAAAACTTAGGAAAAGTAATTAAAAAATAAAAAATATTTTTTCACTGTTTGAAAAATATTTTTTCGAATTTTTTTTATGTGTCCAGATGACTTAGGACATGACCATGATCTATCTAAATAATGTCTAGTAGGCTTATAACACTCAGTTGGGCTTTAATAACCCCCCAAGGCCCAGAATTCAACATCGGGCATTCCAGCTTTGGAGGAAGCGGGAGAAAACTTCGTCAATTATACTCGGCTTAAGGCAAAGCATAATTGTCAGGGGCAAAAAACTCCCTAGAATACCCTATTTGCAATTCTACGTCTTAGGAGACCGAACCACTCAAAAATATCCTACTAGCACATTTTATTACAAACCCCGCAGGGCCATGGTCAAAATTATTCAAATATAAAAGTGACTAGCCAATATTGGCTAGACAAGCTGACGGATCAACTGATACACTGGAATCAGACTTTGAACAAGTCTGTCAACTGGCGGCTCCTCAGGTAACCCAACTTATGGTACAAAAAGTTGGATAACACAACGCAAGGGTCCTAGAAAAGATCCTCACGAAGCTTGATTGCTAGCTTGGATGTGAGCTATAAACATGTCATTAAAGTTGAATGGACTCTTTTCAGATCAACTCATCCATTTGTGAGACACTGTTGAAGTTAGTGCAGCTGCGAGACCCAGTCTCAGAGAATGGTACCCTAGTCAGTTGACTAGGACAGAGTAAGACCCTAGAAGGTACCCTAGGGCCCCCAGTAGTCTCCTGGGGTTCTTGGTCTAGGACCAAGCAGTTTGATGCCATGGAAAAGTCCCTAGCATGTGACTAGGGCCCCTATGTGCCTCTAAGGTATTCTGGTCTAGGACTAGGGACGCGATGTCCAAGTAGATCCTGCAGATAGAGGCAGAGACATATTCTGGTATGGGACCAGGGACACGATGTCCAAGTAGGTTCTGCAGGTAGTTGATCAACTTTCAGTGTGAGACTGAAACTCAACTTAGTACTGAGAACCATTCTGCGAGAGAATGGATGACCCAGTTAGGGTCCAGGGATTGATCAACATGATTCAGTGTGAACTGAAACTCAGCCTAGGGCTGAAAGCCATTCCTTAAGAATGGAAGATAATGATGTCCCCTATCCTAATCGGTTATTGCTAGATTGCTTCTGAAGGGACTAGCCACCCCTTGATGATGTCCCTAGCACCTAACCCTTAGGAGTAGTGTTAAGGACAAAATGATTGTACCATCCGTTTGGATCTTCCCCCTTATACAGTGATGACAATATATATATAAAACTATGTACCTTGAGAGAGAAAAGTCTTTGGTCATGTTGGTCCTATTTGAATGCTTGTCCACCTTTACGGTTCTCTTTGATCTTGTGGTTGACTCATGGTCCTTTCCTTACTTGGTCCTAGCACTCTCACTTGTGTGCACCCTTGATTATGATGACTCGTATTTTATGGAGTGTATTGTCTATTAAAGACCATTGGACCCTGTATTGTTATGGTTATCTTATGTTTTGGACCCTTTGACCCACTTATGATTTTGGCCTATCCACTTTATGTTGGACCTGTGGCCTTTCACTATATGACTTTTATCTTTAATTAGTTATGTATTAGTCTTGTTAATAAAATCTTTATGGTTTATTAATAAAGAATTGTGAACCATTAAAGTCTTATGTCATAATTACTTTTTGGTTTTATTTTTATATTATGTTTTATTTGGACCACTTTTTGGTTCCCAAGTTATTCTAAATCTTTGGACTACCTTTATTAGTTCTTTTGGACCAATTACTTACTTTATGGTTTTATTAGTTTTATTATAATAAAACTTCTACTTTATGGTTTTATTGTTTGATTATAATAAAACTTTTGGACTTTTCTTATTTAATAACCGTTTACTTTTGGACCACCTATTTTTTATTCTATCTTTTAACTTGTCCCTAACCTATATATAAACAAAAGAGCTTACCTTTATGCACTATCTATCTTTCGTGATTTTTCCTCACGTGTTATATCTCTGGTGGCCTGCGTGCCTTTTTTCCTTCACGATTTACTTCACAGGCTTATCTGCTAGCTCTTTCACGTCTTTACTTCACGTGCTACCTTTGAGGCTTTGTTTCTTCACGTGTTGACCCTCCATGATTCTGCCTGTCGTCTTTGTCTGCAGTTTGTATTTCACGGGCTCTTACCTTTCACAGTTTTCTTTTACGGGTTAGATCCTTCACCGGGTTGTCTACTGGTTGTCTGCGGTTTATATTCATGGGCTTTCCTTGTCCCTTCTTCATCGTCTGCCTTCGTCTTTAGTCTGTTGACTGTTCTGCTCGTTGGTTGCTCCTTCGTGAGCCAACCTGTGACTCTTCCCGCTGGTTGCTAATTTTGCCGGATCCGGTCTCTTCCTATCTGTCGATTATATGCTGCTTTGCTAGATTGAGATCCATGTTTGTGGGATTAGACTGAGTCTATCCCTCGTGTTCCTTCCTACTCCATGTGCTGAGTCTGTGTTTATACTTTAGTATTGTGAACACACCAGTGTATCTACACCAATGCGATTTTCGCTGATCTCTTTCCTATCTGGACTGTTATGATTATGCTGCTACTTTGATTGAAGAACCTAAGGTCTCTTTACTTCTACTTGAACTCTATTTGTCTCAAGGTAAGTATATGGTTTAACCAGTTTGACTTGTCCTTTCAGTGACAAGATCAAACTTTGAACTATCTGAGTATAAGGCGGATCCAACGATTGGTTATGATTCTTTATCTTCTGTAGTTTATTTGAGATTGAATTTATTGCACATGATTATTTTTCTATACATGACATTTGGAAAAACATCTCAATGATCAACTTTAATGCAGTGACTAGCAGAGCGTTAAAATTAATGCAGTGACCAGCAGAGCATTAAGTTGAAAGAGATGAAAGTTATGTTGTTAAATTTTACCTAAGTTTTTATATGTTCATGTATTGAAGTTTATTACTGGTATTAAAACTCATCTAACCTGCAAAATTCAACAGACACCACCATTCCTTATTGTTTATTTGTCATGCATATGTCATTGTGGTTGTGTGTACTTGTCATCACTCAAAGAGATCATATGGTCCAAATCAACTCTAATTCATTTCCCTTTTACCTTAGCCTTGTTTTCCACTCTACCCAGCACTAGCAAATTGTTTAAACTTTGTAAGTATGGCATATACAAGAGACTTCCAAAAGATTCAATGATTATTCAAAGACACAGGTATATCTTATTGGTTGTTGTTATTATTATTATTATTATTGTCACCATGATTCTGAATGACATGAATTAAGTTGGGTTTTAATATACATCTTGGAACAGTTCTTACCTTGGATGCCTACAGGTTCAACTCATCTCAGCATCTCACTTTTAGCTTGGGTATTTTGACTTGGTCAACTTAGTTGACCAAGTCAAACACGGTTCCCAAGGAAGTGGCTAAAAAATTGACAGTGCTTATATTTACTCCAGACATGCCGAGAACCAATATTGCGGTTCTAGTTTTCAGAGTTTGGCCTTAGATTGCATGATCAGTGATTATTATCACTTTATTATTGGTCAAATTATATTATTATTGCAATGATTTTGGTTCTTCTAGAGCACCATAGTGTTCCAGGGGATATGAATAGTCACTTATACCATTCTTCTATGTCTCCAGACACCTTTGTGTAATCAGTTTGCCCATGTTCTCATCCTGAATGATGTTATAATGATTTTTATGAATTTCAGAGGATGTACCACCAAGAAATGAATTAGGAAATCACTGACGAAATCGATTTGGCTAGTGTGGTCAAGGAAATGGCAAGGGAATTTCTCTAGATGATTTATTATGGCTCTCCAGACACTTCTACACTGGTTTAATCCATTTTCATCCTTCAGATTATTATTTTGGCTCTCTTAGGGAGGACGTCCCCCATAGGGCGAAATTGGTCAAAATGGCCAAAATAAAAGTGTGTAAATCAAGTTGTATCTTTAGAAATATGTATGGGCGGACCCCCTAATGGCCCCCCCATGTCCCTTAAGTGTCAAACTTGCAAAAATAATGATTTATCATGTTGTAAAAATGGGTTGTATGAGGTAATTCGTCCCCCTCTTGACTTAGTCATGTTGATCCATGTATTGTTCTGTGTAAAAGTGATATCCACTGTTGATGATGTTTTAATCTCAACCGTTGGATGAAAAAGTAAGTTAGGGTTTGTGTCTCTTGAAAGCTATATAAAGAAGAGACCCCCCTCATTGTATCCCATTAGGAACTTCGGCTCTTGGCTTATTGGAATAGAGAAAATTCTTTTGTGAGAAATACTGAGATGTCGACAATTGTGATTGAAACTACTTTCCTTTGCACTGAAAGATCTTTGGGAAGAATCTAACATATTTTTTGTGGATTATTTATTTTATTGCAGGCAGAGAGGTCATTTTGGAGGGGTGCGTCATTTGGGGAGACCCACTATTTATTTCTCTTCCGGATTTGTTCTAAACAAGGAGTGATTTTGTGTATGACCAATTATTTCTCTTATCTTTTATCTCTCATTTGCAGTAGTTCATTTTCTCACCGATCTGATTGATTTTTTCCTTGGCTTGGCAGGAAGAGGGGTGCACTTCTCCACTTGGGTGTTTAGCTGGATCCTAAGTCACCTGGTTCGAGTTTGTGTTCGAATTCGGAGACCTTAAAATTTGACAATAAAAAATCCGGCTATAAAATTCGACATTAACTTCGAATGACTATACAACTTAGAATTTAAAAAATATTTAAACTATTTAGCATCCAACCAGAAAACTTATATTCTTTCCAAATCCCATAACATCCTTTCACCTTTGAATGTAAATATTAACACGGAGTATTAAACTAAGTTGCGCTCATTTAACAAAAAAATTATATCATATCAATAATTTTAATAAACAAAAATAAATGAACATTATTATTTTTCTAATTTTTAAAATAAATATTTTTTTTTAATTTTTAAAATAAATAAATTAATATAAAATAAATTGAAAAATAAAAAAATTATTTATTTATTTAGATTCAAAATAACATTTCTATTACTTAATCCAAAGAGAATATCATTTATATTTATTAATAAAAAAGCATTTACATTTATGTGGTTGTATGCGGTATCCATCCTTGTTTTAGGTTTCATCGAATATGTTGAACCGCTGGCATCGACACTGGTTCAACCGTCAAGTAAACAATGCCTTGCCCATCATGGCCTCAACAACTTCAAACTCGAGGCTCCCTCTACGACTCACAGAACGACGGCTCCAAACGATGGCAGCCTCCATACTCTAGTATTCACTCACGACATGATTCGTGACGATGACTCACTCCATACTCACATAATAAGCAAAAAGTCAACACAGAGGTAGTTTGGGCATTGACTAGGGTTTACCCATGGGCCGCATGGGTTATTGGCCTTCAAAATCGCTGGATTTCAATGAATTAGTTCGCTAGGCACATAAAAGCGACGATTTTTTATTTTTGTGGCAAAAAATCGCTAAATTCGATGACTTCGGCTAGATCTTCAACAAAAATTTCATTTGATCTTTACGGGAGTAATCTTCACCTTTATGGCATTCATCTATAATTTCGAGGTACGTTTTCAGAAGGGACGTTCTCCTATCTCCATTATTTCAATCCACCTGGGCATAATAATAATAAAACCCTAAGTTTAAAACCCTCGATTTTTAGATATGTAGGTTCTAGTTTGCGGCAGTGTATAAAACTTAAAACCCACTTTGGAATAATCATAAAACCCCTAAGTCTAAATTTTCATGATCATCGGACTCCATTTTCCCACCTAACACACTGGTCTACTTCTTAGGGGAAGACACCCTCCTTGGGAGGAGTGGGTATTTTTCAAATCCGCGAGCTGAGTATTGCTAGTTTCACCTCAACTCACCTTATCTTACACCTAGCAACCAATTTGAGTGTCCTATTTCGCTTAATTGCACCATTTACCCCTAGATTCAAATTTCCATGATCAAAACCCTAGGGTAAATTGGGGCTTTTTACTCAGACACTCGTAATCTCTTAGTAATAGTACAAAACTCTAATTAAACATAACACTAAGAGATTCAATCAAGTTTTCTTGAACTATCTACTTTCCTTCCTCATTTGTAGGGATCTTGGTTATAGGGATGCCCCCCAGGCTTAGTATTTTCACTAAGTTTGAAGTGCTAGTATCCTTGACTGACGTGACATTTGAGTTCTTTTAGAGGTCTCGGATATCGTAGGTCGCGACTTTAGTTTCCTTTCCTCTACCATCCTGGATAGGATCAACCTATAGGGCAACTATAAGATTCGTGATAACAAGTAGCAACCATAGAAAAGTCTTCTACTAGCTTGAGTGAACTTCCTTCTTCTAGTGGAGTGAACTTGCTTGGTGAGAATGAGGAGTGCCCCCTTCTATTTATACTTTTTCATGATTGACTTTTCACTATGTGGTGGGGTTGACTTGTCTTCCTTGCTTGGGCCGACTTATCTTTTGTGGCATCATAATTATTATTTTAAGTTTTCTTCTGGGGCCGACTTGGTGAAGATGCCTCGTGCAGCTACTACATTAATAGGTTGTTGGGGTAGGATCGAGGCTGGCCATGTTGCTGGGGTCAGATGGACATAGAGGTGGTTTGTTGTGTCCTAATTTATATGTGGTCAGAAACAATACCATCCTCTTTTGGTCTCTTGGTGCTCCTAGAGGAGGGGAGCATCGAAAAGAAGGAAGTAATCTGTTGAATGGAGGCTAATTTTGATTGTGAATGTCACTGGTGGAGGGACCATAGCTAAAGGGATTTCTGCAAGTATAAGGACATATATCTTTGATTTGGATACTTGAAGAAACTAGCCAAACACTGGGACTCCGCGAGAAGTAAATCCTTAAAAAGACAATGGAATCACCCGTGAATCTCATAATAGATGGGACATTGAAAGATGAAATGCTCCTCGGTTTTGACCTCTCAAAGATGGAAAGCCTGGCAGATCCTGTTTAATCGATTGAACTAATGATTTGTCTTGACCCTAATACTATGAGGGCCCACTCTAAATTGGCCCAAAGGGATATGAAGAGCATGTGTCCAATGGTGGAGCGTGTAATGGGGTTGAATGATGAAATCATCCGTTAGATCCATGAAATGTGTAGCATAAAAGGCCATCTTTGGGCGTAACCCGCCATGGGGGTTGATCTAAGTGACTTGCATAAACTCTCCATAGATGTTGTCTCGGGTGATTCTATTCAACTCCTGCTTGGTAGGTAAGAAGTGGCCAGGCGCGTTTAAGGAATATCGAAATGAAGGAAGTCGATCCATTGCAATACCAATTGATGCCAAAAGATCTGTGACCCGTGCGTACCAAGACTAGTATGGCTTGAAGGGCTAGCCAAGACAATGGACTGCAATGAGAGATAGGCTAAGTATGGGCATCGATCACGCCCTAGCATTGAGTCGATGAAGCTTTGAAGGCAGTGTAAGAATGAGATGAGGAAAAACATTGCCTCAAGCCGAAAGGGGCAGGCATCGAACTCTGCTAGTATGGTGGCTTGAGGAGTTGATTGCTTGCATATGATGATGCAATAAAGGAGGAAATTCTGCACTCTCTCTACTGAAGCCCAATCTGTGTCTAGTAAATAAGGCCTCCAAATCTCTAAACCATAGAGGACTATGGGTTGAATGAGAGTGTCCATGAGAGACATCTTGGACAAGATGCCCTGGAAATGGTGTTTGAAGCATTGTCTCTTGAGAAGGGATAAGGATCCGTATCCTTTGTTGACTCGGGGTCGGAGGGCATGCCGTAGATTGAAATGAGGGCATGTGAATTGTACCCCCAAATAAGTATAGGCGTTAGTGATCTTGATCTCTTCTCCTCGATGGAGATCTGTGAGGAGTTTCTTTGACCCATTGAAGATCATGACCTTGGTTTTACCCAAGTTGACCGTCAACTGATGAAGATTACAAAAGAGGGACAAGGCATCTAGACTCTAGTTGTCACTGTAACCCCTCCGATGAGGAGGCTAGGAGGATCACATCCTCAACAAAGAGTAGGATCAAGATCAAGACTTGATGGAGAAGGCACCCATGTTCGTCCTGGATGCGCTCATGTAGGAAAGACTCTAGCTCATCAATGTGTGTTCCAAATAGACATCCTTGATTAATCGCAATGGTGCTCCTAATAAAGTTTGACATCCTGTGGGTGATGCAAAGGGGACCAAATCTCATATAGTCTCATAATGGCAGTTAAAAGTATCTTAGAAATGCTAATGGATCTAAGTCTCTAGAACAATGCCACTTTGGAATCAAAATTGAATGCTTTTCGAAAGTCTACAAAACAACAATATACTTTTGAAGAGCGATGACATGCCTCCTCGACGATGGCTCGTAGCATGGGAATGTGATCAAAACAATTTGGTATGCTGGTCTGAAACTTGCCTGTCCTGTAGCTCTAATGTGTCTCCTCTCAAGTTCCCTCGAAAGCTGCATAAAGCTTGGAAAAAGTGTGGCCAACCATGATAGTTCTGTAGTTATAGGGATTTACACTAGGACCTGATTTGTGGATTGGGTGAATAATATGGTGTGACCAAGGCTCTGGGAAGCCTATAAAGACCACATGGTTAAATAAATTGGCCAGTTAGTAGTCCAGTGCATGGAGGTCGTCCTTGAAGAGCCCTTCCTGAAAACCCTCCTCATTTGCGGTTTTGTTGGAACTCATGATCCATATTGCCTTGCAAATGTCATGTTGCGTGAATAGGAGGCATGAAGGGGGGGGGGTGAGGTAACTTGGAAGAGGGGCTGTCCCAGGATATCATAAAGGGAGGAGGTATGGGAAAACAAGGATTTTGGATTAAGATCAGACAGGAGAGGGGAGGGGCAAGGGAAGAGGGTATGCCATAATTTTTTGAGGGATTGGGTAGGGGATGTTCTTAATTTCTCAATTCTTGTCTTTGAGGGAATATATGAAATTTTTTGAGAACCCCAACCCGATTTTAGTTTCAGCGCTGCATATGGTTTAATGCCCAAACCCCATCATGCATGTACATTGAAAATTTAAATTTTTTACTGAAAGCATGAAACACATGAGATTTCTTTTCAACTTTTGAACTCTGAAAATTTATGACAACCCTAATCTGTTACTCAGAAATTATTAAAACAATCAACATACATGAGAAAATAAACACTCAGATTTTTGGTCAAATTAACCCAGGAAAAACTCCGAAGGGAAACCCTGTTCTTCAGAGAGATTTTATTTCAGGCAAATTTTACAAAATTAAAACAACAGTACTTATCTCCCTTCTCGAGATACGTGCCAATATCTCATTGACAAAACTACTGTACGACTGCCTTGAAAACGTGTTGTATGGCCTCACACGTGCGACCGTATGAACCTCGATTTTTGTGCCTGTTTCTGCCTGCTGTATGGACAATAATTAATGTTGTACGTTCCTTGATTTTTGTGTTGTATGGTTACCTCGAAAACTGTGCCCTCTCACCTCGCAATCTGTGTTGTATGAACTGTACGACCTGCATTCAATGTTGTATTTTTTGCTGCATTTAATGCTGTACGAATGCCTTGGAATTCATGCTAATCTGTTGGTACGGTTACCTCAAAATTCGTGCCCTTCTCCTCTTCCTAGTTTTTGGAAATTTTAACAAAGGTTTAATCTCTGAATCTCTCTTGCTCTTCCTCTTTCAAAATTCTCTCTTGTGAAAGTGAACAATGATTTCCATTTGCCTTTCCCAAGCCCTTTTTGTTTGAGTAACTTCCACTTTAAGACCAATGGCTTAGATTAAAAGCCAACTAAATGAGATCTAGGGCCCATCTCATTTCCTCATTAAAAATTACTTTTAATTAATAAATGAGGATTTAATGCACACCCACATTTAATATTCATAAAGTTACTTTTAAAATATAAACTCAAACTCACATTAAAAAAGTCACTTTATAATAAAGTCATTCTCGTCCTTTTAAATTAGTCTAGGGACCACATATTAAAGTGTTCTTGTCCACCTCAAGGCATGAGTGAACAAACACTTCCTAGGTAAAAATTCAACACTCCCTCTTATCGAGGAAAGTGTTTTTCACCACTCCCATCTTGTCTTTAAAATGTATGTGCTTTCCTCTTCCCAAGGACTTTGTGAGAATATTTTCCACTTGCTCATCTATAGAAATGTACTGTAATTCTACAACTCCTCTCTGGACATAATCTCCAATGAAGTGGTATCTAATCTCAATGTGCTTTGACCTGTCATGAAACACTGGATTCTCAGAGAGCCTTATACAGCTATGATTTTCACAATGAATGATAGTAGGCCTTAGCTCCTAACCAAATAAGTCAACCATGAACTTGCGAAGCCACAATGCCTCGCAACTAGCCTGACTGGTTGCCATGTACTTAGCCTCTGCAGAACTCAAAGCAATAGAATTTTGCTTCCGATTGAACCACGACACAATCGCCGAGCCCAACCTGAAACAACAACCGGAAGTGCTCTTTCGGTCCGAAGCACTGCCTGCCCAATTTGAATTCGTGAAGCCAACCAAGTCCACTCCACCTGGCCTGCTGTAGTCCAGACCATAGTCTACAGTCCCAACAAGGTATCTCCAAATATGTTTTGTGACTGTCCAATGCACTCTCCTGGGCTCCACCATGAACTGACTGAGAGTGTTCATTGCAAAACTCATATTTGGTTTGATGTTGACCAAATATATCAATGAACCCATAAGCTGACGAAACAAAGTAGGATCCACCGACTCTCCCTTAAAAGCATGAAGCTTCTTCCAGTTGGTGATCATGGGTGTGGACACGGGTCTGCAGTCCTCCATTCGAAATCTCCTCAGAACATCTGTAACATATTTTCCTTACCCCAGGAAAACATGTCCATCCTCTTGCCATACCTCCATGCCTAAATAGTAGTGCATCAACCTATGGTCGGTGATCTCAAACTCTAAAGCAAGATCTTTTTTGCATGCCTCAATCAGGTGCTCCCCTCCTGTAATGAACAAGTCATCAACTTACAACAGAAGAATGAGCGGAACACCTCCAACCACAATGTAGTAAAGGTTGGGATCCGCCTCACTCTTCCGAAACCCAATCGAAAGCAAATAAGAATCAATCATTGAGTACCAAGCCCAAGGGGCTTGCTTCAAACCATTCAAGGCCTTTTCTAGCTTGCAAATATCAAAGCCCTGTGGCTGCTCTAGATATACCTCCTTGTGTAGAAGACCGTTGAGAAAAGCGGTCTTCACATCCATCTGATGGATCCTCCAACCAATCTTTGCCACAGCGGAGATCACTGCTTTGATCGAAGAAAATCTAGCAACCGACGCAAAGGTCTCATCATAATCAACTCCCTCTATTTGTGAGAACCCTCGTATTACAAATCGAACTTTGTACTTCTCGATGCTGCCATCCGTAGTATGCTTGATTTTATAGAGCCTCTTGGAAGTCACAACTGACTCCCCCCCTGGTCTTGGAACCACCTTCCACACATCATTCTTCATGATGGAATTATACTCTTCCATCATGGCATCTCTCCAAACCTGATGTGTGGAAGCCTCCTCATAAGTAGTAGGCTCGGACTTACACAAGCTGGTCACCTGTGCCAAGTAGCTGGAATATCTCTTTGGTGTCTTGCTCTCTTTGACCTCCCTCCTGGGTGGCCCCACAAACTCCTTTACTTCCTTCACAAGCTCCCTAAGCCAACTTGTCTTTCTCTTCTTGGAAGTAGCATCATGTGGCAGACCCTCCTCTACATCCTCATCGGACGAATGTTTCCCTGAAGAAGTACCTATGGTCTAAGATCCTGTACTTGGTGAACCTGAACCTGAATCATGTGTATCCCAATCACATGAGGGTGAAACCTGTGAACCTGTGATCCGTGAACCTGTCCCTATAGACTGTGTCCCTGTAACCTGTGATCCTGTGCCTTGACTTGCTGAACTCTGAGCTACCGTCACCTGTGGAGTAGTCATTTACTGCTCCTCCTCCTCTGACTCCTGAGACTTTCGAAAGGCTTGCTCCTCCTCACCACAAATTTCCTCTATGCATGAAGGTATATGTGGAAAGCTTTTGAAGTCTTGTCATAAGCAACAAAAATGCCTCTCTCTAGTAGCCTCCAACTTTGTCCTCTTCTTAAAAGGGACATGGGAATATGTAAGGCATCCAAAAATGCGGTAGTGGCCTATCTTAGGCTTCTTCTCGGTGAACATCTCCTTAGGAGTTTTGTGCCCCAAGTCACGGTGCAGACTCCTTTTCTGCACAAAACAATTGTACTATAGGCCTCTACCCATAGAAAGAAAGGAAGACTCTGATCATGCAGCATGGCTCTAGATGCACCCACTATCGAATGATTCTTTCTTTTAGCCACTCCTTTCTGCTGTGGAGTGTAAGGAACTGTCAACTGCCTCCTGATACCCTCATGTCTACAAAACTCATCGAAAGCATGGGAAGTGTACTCACCGCCATTGTCTGATCTGAGTACCTTGATCTTCTTTCATGTCTGGTTCCACAAGAGCTTTGAACTCTTGGAATCGAAGCAAGACCTCCTTTGACTTCTTGCTTCTCAGCAGATCCAGGTCTTCCTGGAAAAGTCATTGATGAAAGCAATGTAATACTCAAAACCTGTCAATGAGGCAGAAGACATGGGATCACATAAGTCTGAATGAATCAACTCCAACACTCCCTCTGATTTGTTGTCACAGCTTGGAAAAACAGTCTTGGTGTACTTTCCCAAAGCACACCCTCTGCGTACACCACTTTGCTCTGTACTGAAATCTAGCAAACCTATGGTCATGTCTCTCAGCATCCTCAAAGCTGAATGATTGAGGTGGGCCCATCCTCCTGTGCCATAACTCACACAACTCACTGCTGCTCTGAGTGTGTGCTAGTGCATGATGTGTTTGGAAGAGAAGTTTGCACAGTTTCTAGCTTCTGATTGCAATCGCATATGAAGCAGATGGACTCTTTTCTTTGGGAAAGATTAAACTTTCCCATCTAGGACATATACCCCAAGGCCTTTGTCCTCAATCATGGAAACTGATACAAGATTCTCTTTCAGCCGAAGAACGTACAAGGCATCCCTCAGTAACATGGGCTTCATGGACTCCCTATCAAAGCGGGCTGTCCCACGCCCAACTGCTCTCGCCACTGTATCATCACTCAATACAACTCCCAACTCCAAGCCTGTCTCTGAAATCTCAGTGAACATGTCCCAAACACCTGTCATGTGACTCGAAGCTCCACTATCAATGTACCAAGTGGAGGAAGTAGTGGAAACTCAATGAACGCCCAACGATCATCTAATGCTCCATCTGATTGTCAAAATCCCTGCTGGTGATGGATGATGCTCTCTCTACACAACCACCAACAAAGAGAGAAAACTCTCTCTCAAATCTAGCAGCATACTCATCAATCTCTGTTGAAGCTGCTTTCTGTTGTTTCTTCTTCTTTTTGTTTGGGCATTGTCCAACATAATTCCCAAACTTCTGACAAGCAAAGCATTTCACTTTGCTCATGTCCTTCTTCTCTCCATCCTATTACTTGGTTCCACCCTTGGAACCCTTCTTGAACTTTTTCTTCTTCCCCTTTGCTGCTAAGGCCACATTCTCCTCATCTTCCTTGCTGTGAGATGTACTACCCTGCACATATCCCCTGCGGGTCTTCTTCTATATGAACTCATCCCAAAGACGATCCCATGTAGGCATGTGCTCACGAGCAACAACAAACTCAATAAAAACAGACCATGGCTTTGTCACGCCATTTAGTGCTGTACGAGCCAACTCTACATCCAACACCCTCTCTCTCGCTGCTCCAAGCTCATCTCGAACTTGTGTAATCCTGATAAGGTAGGAGACCATGTTCTCCCCCTTGTTCATCTTGATGCTCTTCAGTTTCTCCCTTAACACCATTTTTCGATTTTCATTGGAACTTTGGTAAAGATTGGTCAATGCGGTCCACATCTGATGAGCATAGTATTTCCCAGAAATGTGTGGTATGATATGGTCTTTAATGGAATCAAGTAAGATTCTTTTTGCTTTAATGTCTAGTTTATCAAAGGTGGCCTTATCAGCTGCAATTGTAGGAATAGTGACAGGATGAGCAGCAGTATTATTAACTATTTCCCATAGTTCATTCTCCTGCAATATCAGTACAATCCTAGCCTTCCATAGGCTAAAATTAACTGCCCCATTCAATATGTCCTCAAGCCTAAGTCTAGTAGCCATCACTGCAAAAGAGTTCGATAACCTATTCTTCTCAACAACCCAGTTTTTCCTTATTTCTCCATGTCTGAAATTTATTCCTGTGTGTAATTTTCAGCCTTCAATCAAGTTTGTGATACCATGAAATATTTTGAGAACCAAAACCTGGTTTCAGTTTCAGTGTTGTGTATGGTTTAATGCCCAAACCCCATTAGTACATTGAAAATTTAAAATTTTTACTAAAAGCATGAAACATATGAGATTTCTTTTCAACTTTTGAACTTTGAAAATTTATGACAACCCTAATCTCTTACTCATAAATTATCAAATCAAGCAACGCACATGAAAATAAACACTCAGATTTTTGGTCAAATTGACCTAGGAAAAACCTCGAAGGGAAAACCTGTTCTTCAAAGAGATTTTATTTTAGGCAAATTTTACAAAATTAGAACAACAGTACTTATCTCCCTTCTCGAGACACGTGCCAATATCTCACTGACAAAATTGTTGTACAACTGCCTCGAAAAATGTGTTGCACGGCCTCACACGTGCAACCATATGAACCTAGATTTTTGTGCATGTTTCTGCCTGCTGTACAGACAACAATTAATGTTGTACTTTCCTCGATTTTTGTGCTAAACTGTCACCTTGAAAACAGTGCCCTCTCACCTCAAAATCTGTGTTGTACAGACTGTATGACTTGCATTTAGTATTGTACGGTCTGCTGCAGTTCATGTTGTACAGACGCATTGGAATTCGTGCCAATCTGATGGTACAATCACCTTGAAATTTGTGCCCTTCTCCTCTTTCTAGTTTTTTGAAATTTTAGCAAGGGTTTACTCTCTAAACCTCTCTTGCTCCTCCTCTCTCAAAATTTTCTCTTGTGAAAGTGAACAATGATCTCCATTTTCCTTTCCCAAGCCCTTTTTGTTTGAGTAACTTCCACCTTTAATATCAATGGCTTAGATTAAAATCCAACTAAATGAGATCTAGTCCTAGTCTCATTTCCTCATTAGAAATTACTTTTAATTAATAAATGAGAATTTAATGCACACCCACATTTAATACTCATAGAGTCACTTTTAAAATATAAACTCAAACTCACATTAAAAATGTCACTTTATAATAAAGTCATTCTCACTCTTTTAAATTAGGCTAGAGACCACATATTAAAGTGTTCTTGTCCACCCCAAGGCATGAGTGAACAAACACTTCCTAGGTAAAAATTCAACAAGATAAATAGGTGTTTCTTGTGGCGGAGGAGTCTATGGTAGGAGGCTTTAATGTAGGGGTATGAGGGGCGACCATGGGTGAAGGCATGTCGAAGTTGGGTGTGGAGGTGTTTGCAGTCTTCATCATACCATTGGTTCATGGGGTGGGACCTAAATTTTGGGGAGTGGGAGGTGTGAGGAGTTGAATGGGGATAAGTTTTAAGGGAATCCTCCCAAATAATGGATGAAAGGCAAGTGTACTTGTCAGAGGTAGATGTAAGGAATGCAAAGTGAGGTTTAGAAGGGAGCATCTGGCGAAGAGTAGAAGTGAAGGTGTTAGGGTTGCCCTCGCACTTTTCATATACTTATATCTTGTTTAAGTGGATTAACTATTGGCCTTGGAAGGAGAGCTATCTCTCAGTAGGGTAAGAGAAGTAGATTTGCTTATCTATCATTTTACTGTTTAGTTGCATAAGATACCTTTGAGATACATGTTATTTTAGTTTAAATGCATGTTTTCTAAGCTTCTTTTGTAGTTAACATCGATGCTTTTAATCTTTCTTGTGCAAGTGTGTTTAAGGATTGCAGCTTGCTTAGCTTGAAGGAAAGGCGTTCTAGTTTGATTCACCTACCTTCTCAAGCACATCAAGAAGAACATAATCCCTTCGACTCCCACATGGAAGACTCCATAGCCCAAGTTCAAGGGCATGATATTCCTCTCCTTCTCTTATCTAAACTATTAAAATTTTCCGGTTACTAGTTACTCTAGTATTGTTGATCAAGTTAGTGCATAAAATTATATCATAAACTAATTTGATTTGCATTTGCATTTATAAGTTTAGATATGATTTTAAAAGGCTCATTCTCATAGATCTAGATTTAAGCAAGTACTTGTTAAAAACTTCAAATTTTATCTTTTGAAAGTACTTGAATATTATGCTAAATTTTTAATGTTTTAATTGATCAATCTAGCACATTTGGCATAATTTTGTTTGTTGTTTTGTAGCATTTGACGAACAGGTAGAGAGGCACTATGGCAAAAAATTTCTAGATTTGAGCCATCCGTAAGACTTTCTTCCTTCTACCTTTTCTAAAGGCATTCTGAAAGCCTCAAAACTTGTAAACTTATTGCTCCTAATCTATAAAGGACAACAAGTATACCAATTCATTGTAATAAAGAAAGCAAGTGGGTAGCCAAGCGCCCACACCCCGACCCCCCAGGGGAGAACCGTGTCATTTCTTTTTTTGTGGTTTGATTTCTTTTAGAGTGGCTGTTTTCTTTTTCTTAGTTAAATTTTTATTTTATTTCCACTTCCTTTTAAAATTAACAAATCCGACTGTGTTCCCGAAAACAAGAGTATCGGTATTGAGATTTTTAAACAACACACGTTTGATATAAAATCCTTAAAAATTAACAAGGCTCTTATCCTTGTATTCTCTACATCACTGCAATTTTGTCTGATCAGTTCGTTGTCATTTAATTAATTAGTCTCATCTTCCAACTAATCCCCAAGTGAAAATCTAACGCTTTTTCGATATTGCAAAGTCATGGGAAAAGTTTTCAAATGAAGCGGGAACAATTAGAAAGTGACGGGGGGACTCGTTAGGCTACATCCTTGTTGGTGTAATGTTGAACACAACCCCACGATTCCATCTAGCCCACATTGTGCTGTGAGAACCACTTCTAAGCAAGTCCGAACATATTCCTTGTATTCTTTGGGTATATATGGAATTTCCTCTTCCCCTAATAATCTAGACCATAACTACAATAATAAAATCAATCAACAATCAACCCACTCCTTAATCCATTCATTTAATAATCTTAAAATTAACCAATTGAGACAACTGCAATATTTTTATTGAGACCACATTAACAACTCTTATACACGAGCACTCTTTTCATTGGCACTGGTTTTTACTCTTTTCATGATTAAAACAATTTCTACAGATACCATGAATAGTGTTATATTTTGAAGTTGTTTATTTAAATTTCATATTGCAGTAATCTGTTGTTTAAATTTAAGTTATTTCATCTTAACTCCTAGAATAGTTGTTTGTCATGAATAGTGTTATATTTTGAAATTGTTTATTTAAATTTCATATTGCAGTAATCTGCTGTTTAAATTTAAGTTATTTCATCTTAACTCCTAGAATAGTTGATTTCCTTTCTTATAGATTAACAACCTTAGATTATTTTTATTGGGACCACCCCCCTTGGCTTCGCTAGGAGTAAGCCTAGGCGGAGGAGTCAAGATCAAGTGACAACACTTGACTCTTACTTGCCCCCAAGGTTGCACCCAGTGGCTTGAATATTTTGCCACGTGACCTGAGGTGCTAATTAGGCGGCAACACACTGAAATATATTCAAGTCATTGAACAAAGTGCAACCCTAGAGGCACTTTGGAAGGGGGTAAGCCCTAGAAAAGAAGCTGATAATATTCTTTAGCAATAATGGGAGGCTAGAGTCTGGATTACCAAGACCAGTTCCTATCCAATTTGGTAATGGAGTCAAGATGAAAGAATAAGAGGGTTTGAATATTATGGAGAAGACGTAGTTAAGCCATTCACTGATGCACCATAATCAGTCCAAAATAGGTTTTTTGAATATGCAAGAATAAATGAAAGCCCTTACAAAAGATTTGCCATCACAACCATGGAACTACAACTGAGCAATAGTGTGCAACCGTGAACAATAAATGAATAGCCACATATGAAAGCATAGGCAAGGTAGGACATCCTTCTTGTTGAACAAACAACCAACGCTACATGATATCTTGAAATACGGTTTCATCACAAGATCAAGAGAGCCGTAACTTGCCACACTTAATCTTCTTCTTTAGCTAAAAAAACCCTCAAACATAAAATGAACTGCCCTAACCATAAAATTAGAACAACAAACTCCTTCAATTATCCAAGGTTAAATTAAAAGTTCTGGAGGATTTCATCTCAACCCTAATGTCCTCTTATTGGAGGAAGCTTGCCCTTCTTCAAAGATTATTTCAGCTGCAAAAACAATGGTGATCCTTGCAAAACCCTAGTCATCCATGAATGAGAAAAAAGGGATGGAAAACCTCACTTTGAAGTTGTTCCTTAACTTCTTCCTCCCAAAAGATCTTCAACCTAAGTAGCATGGGTACCCATACTCAGGGGTAGGGTACACGTACTTGTCGGATACCCATACCTATGTACTGGATATCTCGTACTCACATACCTTGCCATACCTGAAACTTGGCTGAAGTACCTGAGATGTTTGTCATGGATCCAGGGGATGTTGATTGTAGAGGGGATGGGGTACCCCTGTTTTGGGATGCCTAGGGACGCCCAAGGACCAATTTTGTCTGGGCTACCCCTATTTTGGGGACGCCTAGGAACTAGTTTGGTACAAGCCCAACTAGTTTTGTACAAGTGACATTAAAGTCAATAATATTAAATGGTAATACTAAAAGTGACATTCTCCTTATCTTTTATTTTTTATCCTTTTACTTAAATTTTTAACATGACCATTAACTATTTCAAGATGTTTGAGAGTGGTTCCAACCTCATTGGACTTCATATGCTACGCTTCCACTGGATTCTATCATGTATGAGGGTATGGGATTGACATTTAATCAAGCACATCAACCTCTCTATGTACCTTGATGTTGGTTGTGCTTATTGTTGAACTCCATTGTCATGACCTTAACAAAAATGTACCCTTCACTCAAGAAAAATCACATATTAAGCATGAGAAGCTTTTTCTACCTTATTTTAACACTTGGATTGGTGAGTTTTATCAAAATTGTAGGGGTATGATTAATGTCCTTGGAGGACCAACTTTGAGATTCCAAGTAGAGGCAAGGGATAGAGCCTAGAGGAGGAGGCACAAGGTGCTAGTAATGAATAGGATGGCATTATATGCAATTATTTTTTATATGTAATTAGGTTTTTGGACTCCATTTTGCCTCTTTGTTTATGTATTTTGGGTCAGATATGGATTGCACTTGATGTTTTTTTAGTTGTATGAACCCTTGCTATATGCTTGAGAAACTTTACATATTTTTGTATAAGGTTTTGGATTCATATGGATGCACATGAATTTATATGTACACTGAAAATTATTTAAATTTCATTTATATATATATAGTACCTCGACATACTCAAGTCCCCTGTTTCAAAAAGTAGCGTCCCTGTCCCTGCACCTGTACCCATACCTGTACCCAAGTTTCCTGGCAACCTAGTCTTCAACTATGCTTGGAAGGGAACTCCCACACTTCCAACCATGCCTTTAGCAAATAGATCTCTTCTATTTATATACTTCAATTCAAGCTCTAATATAGCCCTTGTGAGCCCGCATATGATTGTAGTCCTTGTGGATGTTATGAGGTGTTAACCCATGTGGTCATCGTGAGGTTGTAGCCCATGATGTGGCGACGACTCACTAGTGGTGATAGTCCTAGTGAGCTCTTTCGACTGTGTTGAAGCATGTTGAGTACATGCATGTTCCTTGACGAACTGGGTTGAGCTGGAGCATGTTGATTTTGTGCATGTTCCTTGATGAAATGGGTTGAGTTGACGCACGTATGACTTCTCAATGCATTGGGCAAAGTTTTGGAGCTAGTGCATGTTCTCCAATGACTAGATTGAGCTGATGCACAAAGATTGATTTGATAACATTTCTCAACGGACTGAGAATGTGTTGGAAGACCTTCCTTATGATATAGAGATGATTGAGATAACTTTGATGTATTGATAATATCCAGATGTGTTCTAGTATGATAATACTGATGATGCCTCCTTGGCTAAGAGGGAGTGTTGGAGTAGTAGCCGCGTGAGGCATCAGCTCATAGGTTGGCCCAAGAAAGAATAAAATTAAAATACATTTTATTGCTGCGCAATAGCAAGTCGGCCATAACTAAAAATTAGAATTTCCAGCTAGATAAATTATAAATAGAAGGGCGCCTTCCTCATTTCAACACACAACAACAAGACAAGTTTGCTCTAGCTAAGAGAGGTTCGCTATTGCAGCTAGGAGAATTAATTTTGGGGTTCTCCACTTTGGAGAAGTTTCTCATCTTTTCTTGGGGTTTGTGCTACTACTATCTGGATGTACATCAATCTCTATTGGAAGGTGTGAGCTCGTGGGAGATAAATAGCTTTGTCTATGGTTGGGAGATGATTATTTTATCATCGTGGTTAAACGAGCGCCACATTGATTTTGTTTCTGTGCTTTGACATTCTTTTAGTGATCCTGGTTATACTGCTATCAAAATCTAACAAAAACTGGAGCTAAAACTGTCAATTAGCAACTTCTTTAAGCCATCATAATAAATAATGAAAAGAGCTAAAATATGACTCTTTTTTGTTTAGTTTCCCTTTATGTTGAGTCACGTATGGAGTACAAATTGTAGCATAAAGGCTTTTCTGCCATATGTAACATGACTTTTTTTTCCTTCTCTAGGGAAGAATATGATTCTTTAAGTTGGGACATAATTTATATGTTGATACATTTTCTACACTCATTTGTCAAGCCCTAGTAATTTATTTAGGTGTCAACTGTGTGGCCAATGCATCTAATCATGATTCCTTCATTTAGTAGTTTGCAGGCTCCAAAAACAGTAAACTCAATGGACTGCTGTTCTGTGACTTAAAAGGGTTTGTAGTAGCTTAAGGACACTTAGTTCAAATTTAGAATTTAGAACAGCATGGAATGATGGCAGGTAACCAGTGGATTCTACAATGTCTTCTTGAATTCTTTGAAATTGGTTATTTAGGGTGGTAATATATCCAATCAAGATGACAGTAGCATTCTCGTTCATTACTTTTACATATTTTACCATTTCGGTTGTCATGCATTATAGAAGCACACATCTGTAACCATTATTTGCATTAATTTTTTTCCTTAGATTTACTTCCGTTCTGGACCCTGGTGGGGACTAAGAGATGTGAGTTTCTTTGCATATTTAATAGAGAAATGGTGATGGACATTTAGAAGATTTACTGTTTTTATGATTCTGCTCAGGTTAAGCAACTTAAGGCAATCATGATGGCTGCTGCTGATATTGCAGCTTTCCATTTTCAAGGTCTTCCTAAGAGGTCTTCTAAAGAATCTACTATGCACAACGATATGAAGAGTCGAATATTCAAGTTATTTGATAAAAACCAAGATGGTTTGATTAGTATGGAGGAGCTCAAAGAAATGATGGAGGAGCTTGGAGCTAATAAAGAAGATGCCCAGGAGCTGATGCAGCTAGTAGATGCAAACAGTGATGGTTCTCTGAGTTCTGAAGAATTCACTGAATTCCAAAAACGGGTATTATGTTTGTTTTCAGAGTATAAATTTTCTTCTGTTTTGGTCATTATGGTCTTGAGGCATTTCCTAACATATGCTTCCTATATATTTTACTTTTTGTGCAATGACTAGTCAGATATTGGCTTTTCCTTTGTGGTTGTGAAAATTCAAAATCTGTTTCTGAACACCATTAATTTTAGATTCCTGAAGGATCTTATGCTATATATGGATCCAAATATATTTTACTGTGCTGTTTATGTTGTTTCATGCTTAAATTTGAGGGCTTGTTAGGTCCAATGGTTAGTATTTCTGCTCCAACGGCCAAGGAATTTTTTTTAACAATAATGTGCAGACAGTCCAGATTTAGCTGTCAAAGAGCTTGTGATAGTGATGTTTCTGATTTTCTGATCTTCACACTCTCGCTCGTGTGTGGCTGTATTGTAGGTAAGGATTTTTCAGAATTTGGAAGGCATAGATGAGCAATGCCATAGAGAGTTGGGTGAGAAGCTTCAGAGTTCTCACACTGAGCAGGAAGGAACTAGTAGCTTTACTAGTGGAGCTTCTTATGATAATGGTTATAGTATAGTTGGGAATCTTGAAAGTAACACAGTCACAAAGAAACATGGGCTTATGTCACAGTATATTACTACACAGACTGATGTTCCTTCTAGAGACTTGATAGATGCCACTGGTGAGAAAGCCCTTGAAGTATTTTGATCAAATTGCATATCTCAGAGGCTCTGCAGAAAAAGATTGGTGAAGATGATCCAGTTTCTGACCTGTTTCAAGCAGCTTCTGTGTTACTAGTGACATGATGCGGTAGGTGCTTAATTGTGGTGAAGAACATCTGGATCGAATTACTCAACAGTAATTCTGTGAAAAAAATCCCACAATCAGTTGTAGAAACATCTTTTACAGGATAAAATGGTGGGTTTGCTTGTGAAATGAAACTAAAGAAATGAGAGCTAATGAGGTATAAGTTTGTGGATATTCCTTAACTCCCTTTAAATTGATTTTCTTCAAAAACATTACCAATATAAAACTAGATATCTGTTATATTCTTTGTAGTAAGAGAACCCTTGATCTACTTTGTCCTGGAACAGTTCTCTCTGTATATAAATGTAACAAAGCAAGGACTTCGTTACAGTCCTCCCATGTTTATTCTGGATATGTAGAGACTAGTAATTTCATTTGTACATTACCACTGTTTTCAAGTATGACAAGGAAGAAATTAAGAATGTTTTGTTAAAGAGATGAGGGATGGAGCAGTCTATTGATTTTTTGTTATTTTGATGGATGTCTGGAATTTGAAAGCCAATCCATCATTCTGTTGTATACTACAACTGCCATGCTTTAATGGAAAATAATTTTATATGCCATGGATATATATATATATAGGTCGCACAATTTGGACTTAACAATCTGGCAAACCAGAATGGAAAGTCAACTTGGCAACCAGGCAAAAACTTCAACAACTGAGCTTATTAAAAAAGATTGAATTATGAACTAAAAAAAAATCAAGGAACATAAACTCAATAAAACTCCACAATAACTCACCAAGTTTGACCAAAATACCCAAGTTGGAACAAGTTTGCTCAAAAGTGTTGACTCAGCTTGCCAAGATCGCAAGCCATGCTCGCGAGTACTCAATCAAGTAAAATGAGTCCTGTTTCACTGATTAGACAATTCTAATAAATCAGAAGTTAAGTAGAACAGATGGCATTGTGGGAACCTGGGCTGAACAAGAAGGCCGCTTATTTAATTTGCCTGTGGTTTGGTTTGGCCTCAGTAAGCTCGTATAAGGATCTCAGTTTAAAATGAAATGCTATGGACATCTTTTAATACAAGTTATGTTAAGTAAGGTAAAATTTTGATGCAAAGTCCTATGTATTGTGCCTCAACATTTGAAGTTTAGGATCTTTCCATCATATATTTCTTCAAGCTCTGATATAGTGTTGCGATGCATTTCTTCTTACTTTGAGAGATTCTTGCTGTCAATTTTATATAGCTCATTTTTTTATTCTGATGCAAGTATTTAGCTGTGATCTTTCTGTAAACATACAATGAAGAATCAGACTATAAGAAGAAAGGTAAATATAAAATTAAATATTTATGTAGGTATGCATTTACATGAGTATTGGAGGACAATAGGGCTAAAGATGAATAAATTGTCATGGTATCATAGATTGGCCATTATGGTGCACAAGAGATTCCCCATGGCCTTTTAGATGAATGGTGAGTTTAGGGTGCTTTCCATAAATAGATTTGGTTTCAAATCTTGTGGACACCTCTTACTGGCCAATTTAAAAATGTATAACTCTGTTGTATGAACACCCAATGATGCCAAGCTGCTATGGTAAATAAATATTCCAAAAAAACATGTGCACATGAGATTTATATTGAAAATAATGTACTTACAAAATTAAATGAAATATTTATTTATTACTGAATATTTATGTTGAAGGTTATCAGGAATATTATATTCTTCAATAATCCAACACGGAAACTTAAATTTTTTCTAAATAATCAAATTTGTGTATCCAATTATAAATGATCAAGAATGTTTTGTAAGGATTTCATGATAAGCCCAAAATATCCAAGTGTAATGGTGGTGTGCAGAATCACCAATAAACAATGAAGCACATCTTTATAAGAAGATCCCAAAGAGCACAATGCATCCTGTGTATTATGAGTAACAATGAGGCTCTAACCTCATGAATAAACAGGTTTAGGGTTTAACCCTAAACCCTAAAGGATGGAATCACAATAACTATTGAAGTGGTTAGCCATAAATGGAGTGATTAAGTGGCTCCAATCTTCCAATCGACTCCTCAAATTGGGTTTACATTTAATGTTATCACATCTCCCCTTAAACATAGCTTGGATGAACTAACAAGGTGGCATTATCTCGGCACCAACCCACAAGGACAATTTCCTACAACAAACTTCATTATAGCAATGTGTCTTGAATAAAACTGTAGAGATATCACATTTCCCATCCTTGCCTCCTTACACTCCGGGGTAGGAATATTGACAGCCAAAATAACTGTCCATGATGAGGTACAGCATAATAGTTACCTCCGAAACACCTCCACCCAATCCTGATCGAAACATAGTGAACTGAACACATGGAACAAGGTTTACAATGGAGAGTTCTGTAAAACTTAAACCTCCCAAACATCTCAACAAATAAAGGTGAAGCAATGATAGCCTATGCACAAATAGTTCGAACAATTATTCCAAAAAGTGATATCAAGAATAGTATCCAAAATCATAGCGCTATCAACCAAGCAATCTCAACCATGGAAGCCGCAATCATAAAAACTCCCAAAGAATGCAACAAGGGCATCAACCATAACCAAATTCAACATTGTCAAGAATAGTAAAAAATTGAAAACAAAATAAACGTAGATTCTTTCTTCAAAATCTCTTTCAGATTCTTGACATGGATAAAAACTAGTTCCTCAAATCATCATTGATTTGTTGCAATACCTAGACCTTCATCCTCTTATCCAAATTCCCTTGCCATGTTATCATCAAACAACTATGTTGATTTGTGCTGATGAGTGGGAACCATCAGTCGGTTTTAATCAACATCACATTGGGTTTATACATCTTAAAGAGCTCAACATTATTACCCCTTAAGCACATATTGAGGGATTACAGCAATGAATAAGTCTCACATACAAGGCCTCCAATAAAAGTTGTCCCATATGCATAACATGTATACATGCCATTAATATTATTTGACAAAGTAGTGGAACACATATTGTGTTAGTAGTCAAGCAATCAATAAATCAACATGAATACCGAGGAGAATTGTACGAGTGTATTGTTGATGATATACATTTGTATGAAGTCCTTGAGAACTTGTTCAAATGTTTCCATGGCTAATCATCAGTGCAAGCATAATCAATTTTGGTAGTTGATACTAGGCTAAAATTATGCCCCTTACATCTCTTTTGCAAAGATTTGTAAGCATCGTTGCTACCATTCCAAGAATTTTGACTCTCAGATGTACTCCTCATGTCTCTTTGATGATGACGTCGATAAGGAAAAAGTAATATTCTTATTGAATAGAAGGTGCAAGATGTGATTCATGCTCAACCAAAGGTGCACATGTCCTTGCAAATTAACATAACTATCACGTTTCCAACTCAATCATATCATCATAATGGATGTAAGTTGTGCTCCCTTCACAAAACATAATGTCTTTTGAAAATAAACAAAACAATATTGGGTCATAATAACTTTTATGCGAATAAATGGTATAGAATGACATCCATTTGGCATTGGAGTCTCACCATATCCAAGTCTTGCTTTCAAGGGTTTCATTTTAGGCTATATTAGAACAACCATATACACAGTTTGATATTCCCATCTGGAACATCTTGAGAAGCATCATCATTATCAATTTGCTATTGAAAAAGACATTTAACCTATTCTTCCAAAGTACCAAGTGGCTCTTGCTTATTACACTAGTCATTTATAAGGTCTTCAAGAGATTGTTATTTCGTTTATGTAGCTCATCTATATGATATGTTGAGCTCTCAAAGTACCTTGAGTACTTCTTAGCTGGACTACTTCCTCAGCAAGGCCCTAGTCAAGGTCACACAAATCCTTGATGGGTTTATTATTCTTGTCCACATATAAAATGTTCAATTCTCGACAATGTTGCAGACATCGTCGATAGTCAACGATGTTCTAAGAAATTGCGAGGATAAGTAAGTGAAGCCCGATTTTCGTTAAAAAAATTGGGCGATTTTTTATCCCAATTTTTTTGCCAAGAAATTACCAAGTCAATGGAAAAAATTGGCCCACTGGAAATGGGGATTTAGAAAGCCAATTTTCACTTTGTTTTTGGTCATATGCAAATTACATCGAGGAGGAGGAGAGTCAATGAGTTTTGTATCATCACACATTTTCCCAAGGAGATTTTTGCACTTGAAATCATTCGTCATCAAGGATCAATTTTGTGGATTGGGCATAACTTGGATGGTTTATCCATCATATACATTCTCAACATATCTTCAAGAACTTGTTTTACCCTCTCGATCTTACCATTTGTTTGAGGATGATATGCTATACTAAAATTCAACTGATTTCCCAACATCTAAAATAACCCTTTCCAAAATTTGGAAGTGAACTTTGCATCCCGATATGAAACTGATGCCTTAGTTAATCCATGCAATCTGAATATTTCCTTCATGAAAATATTTGCTATGTCACTTGCTTTATGAGTGGAATTGATTGGAATAAAATGAGATGCTTTTGATAGATTGCCCACCACAACCATAATCAACTTATTCTTCTTTACTGTCCTTGGAAAACCTGTTATAAAATCCATAGAAATTACTTCCCACTTCCATTATAGAATGGGTAAAGTTTGCAATAGTCTTATTGGATGTTGATGTTTTGCCTTGACTTATTAGAACTTTTGACTTCGAGAAATGTATTCTGTTATATCCTTCTTCATTCCATGCCAAATGTATTGCTTTCTTGCAGTTGTTATTTTCTTTTGATATGCTATATGTCCAGAGTATGGATTTTGATGAATTTCATCCATTACCGCTTGCTTTCTTGCAATTGTTGTTGTCTTTTGAATGCCTTCTTGTTATTTTCTTCTTACCGCCTTCTTCAAATCTACACATTGAGAATGTACAATTTTCCTATAAAAACAAGAAAACTATCTTCTTCGAGCTGGTATCCTTCATAGTTTTCATCTAATTTTCCTTGTTGCAATTTCTCTTTTACTTGAGGGTAAGTTTCATTTTTCTTTTGGGCTTCAAGATCTCTTGTTCTCAAATATGATTTGCACACACTTAATGCTGCAACATGCATTTTTCAGCTAGGGGGCATCTGCAACCTTATTCTCCTTCTCTTTTACATGCTTGTTTCAAAGTCAAATTCACATAGAAATTCCAACCATCTAGATTTCCTATCATTTATCTTTGCTGATCAAATAAATACATTAAGCTCATGTGATCCATCCTAAGCTCGAATCTTCTTCCCAACAAATAATGTCTCCACATTTTGAGAGGATGTACTATGTCTGCGAATTCTAAATCCCGAGTTGCATAATTCTTTTCATGCTTTTTTAATTTCCATGACTCATATAAAATCACAAAGACTTCTTTAAGCATACCACCTAATCCTTTAATGCAAGCATCCATGCATACTACAAAATCCTTCTTTGGATCTGCAATCTTTAAGGTAGGAGTGCTAGTAAGTAACTTATTCAACAACTGGAGGCTTTCTTCACATTTTTCAAATCATACAAACTTTACATTCTTCCTTTGCAGCGATGTAACCAGATCAACAATCTTGGAGTACTTTAGTGAACCTTCCATAGTAGCCTGCAAGACCCATAAAAGATCTAACATCTGTAACAATCTTTGGAGTATACCAATCTATTATGGCTTCAATATTTTATGGTCCACTGCAATTCCTTCTTCTGAAATGACATGACTCAAATACTATACCCTTCTTTGATAAAATTCACACTTGCTTAGCTTTTCATACAATTGGTGCTCTCTAAGAACTTGTACTACCATTCTTAAATGTTCCTCATGATCTTCTTCATTCTTTGAATAAACAAGAATGTCATCCAAGAACACCAACACAAACTTATCCAAATACTTGCTAAGAACACTATTCATGAGGCACATGAATGTGGCGGGTGCATTGGCAAGTCCAAATGGCACCACCGTGAACTCATAATGGCCATATCTTGTCTGGAAAGTTGTCTTGTGAATATATTTTTCCTTTATTCTCACTTGATGATAACCAAACCTCAAGTCAATTTTTGAAAATGCTTTGGCTTCCTTCATTTGATCAAACAAATCATTAATTATGGGAAATGGGTACTTATTCTTGACTGTCAATTTATTTAACTACTTGTAATCAATACACAACTTTAAAGTCCTATCTTTCTTTTTGACAAATAACACAGATACTCCCCATGGAGACACACTTGGTCTTATATTATTCTTGTTCATTAATTCCTGTGGTTGCATCTTTAACTCTACCAATTCCGATGTGCTCATTCTATAAGGATCTTTAGAAACTGGAGCTACCCCTGGAACAAGATCGATGGTAAAATCAATGTCCCTGTTTGGTGCAAGTCCTGACACTCCATATGGAAACACATCTTTGAACTCTTCTAACAATTGATAATATTCTATCTTTGGGCCTTTGTTCTCTAAGGAATCATATATATAGGATGCATATTATTGACACCCTTTCTTATAAAACATCCTTAACTGTAAACTTGAAATTTGCCTTATTGAAACTTGATTTGGAATTCCTCTTACCAATCTTGGCCTTCCCTCTTCTTCAATGCATTTAAGAACTTTTTCATAGCAATCTACCTTGGCTCTATGATTTTCCAACCAGTCAATGCTAACAAGAGCATCATAGGATCCTAATGGTAGGACATCTAAATTTACTTTTGTGAGAATTCCATTCAACTCTATGGGGCATTCGATCACTACTTCACTCACTTTCTTTTTTGCTCTTGTGGCTAATTTAACTAACCACCACTTATTATGATTCATTTTTCCAAGAAAACAATTTTCAACCACTTTTGGAGATACATAACTATGAGTAGATTATAGGTCAATCAAAACAGAAATAGATTACTTATAAATCTTACCTTCCATTTCCAGTATTGTTGATTGATGGTTTTCCTGATGATTGTCCAACACTGCATAAATTTTGGGAGTTTCTCTTGCCATATCCTCTACGATAACTATTTTTTTTAATAGTATGCAAGCCTCAAGGGTTCTGTTTCTGATGTGGACAGTCGCTAAGCATGTGGTTCTTTCCACATCCCTAACACTAAAGTGGTTCTTTTAGACCTTTTCCTATTGCTACTTTTGGCTTGATTCCACTTTGTGTGTAATGAACAAAATATACTAAATATTAATAATATTGATAAATTACTTAAATAATTAAATGAAAAGGTAAATGACAAGGCACCTTATGAAAGGTGACGTTTCATCACCATGGCAACCCTTGCATGGGTATTTATACAAGCATCATTTCTCGTGTAAATCATCATTCATATTCATATTTACTCTTATAATTATCCAACATGGAACTATTTTCTATTGGACTATTCAATTGAGATAGTTTTCAAGAATATCTGGATACATATATTACATTGTTATCAGAGTGACACAGCTATTGGCCATTATTTACACCTTGTGTAATTTGGTTTGTAACCATTATCCTAGGGTTTCCCTAAAATTGTATTCTTTGACCAAGAAGAGGTGAAACAATAAAAGGAAGAAGAAGGAGAAAAAAAACAAAACAAGTTTTATAAAAACCACACGTGGTTTTATAAACAAGTCTTAGAATAAAAAAAGTGAAAAGAAGAAGAAGAGAAGGAAGAAAAAACAACAACCCATTGTATTATGAAACCACACTTGTTTTTTTTAAACCATTGCATTAATAAAAATGGGTTTTATGATAAAGGAAAAAGAATTAAATTATAGAGTGAAGGATCATTGTATTTTTAGATTGACAAAGATTAAAGTTCCTTACAAGTATATGTAAGAAAATATATTATAAGGGTGAGTCCCAAAGTTTAATATTTAAGTTTTTAAAAATTTAATCCCTAATATTTGAACTTGGGTGGGGAGGGTAGCATTCCTTCTTCACAACCACCTAATCTACACACAATCCACATGGAAGTTTTAAGAAGAGAAGAAGTCAAAGTTAAAAGAATAATTCCTTCCAAGAGAACTACATTAGGGGTTATTATGCCCTTCGTTCTAACTCTTCTCAAAGGAGTCAAACACAAATTATCGACAAAAGAGCCAAGTAAAAGGGGGACCATTTACCGTTGAAAAAGTTGAAGACCAAATTGTCGATGAAGCACCATAATTAAGGAGAATCTAACATTTTCATATGAATACATGTCCATTTGTAACCATGGCTCATGGCTCATATATTCAGATAAAAAATTAGAATATGAATTCGTTTGTTGTCAAAATGAAAATATAAGATTACAAATGATAATCGACTTACAAAATATTCAAAACGAGTTTAAACACAAGATATATTTGGACCACGAAAAACAAATGGAAGATTTGTTCGTGCAAATTGAGGAATTAAAGCGTCTCAATAAAAAATCATAAAACCAAGGTATCAAGAAGGAAGTTGATGACAATAAGGTAAATGAAGAAATGACACGTTTGAATGTGCTCCTGAACGACAAGGATGAAGAAATTGCGAAAGTCCAAAGAAAGTTGGAAAGTCAAGAATCAAAGATATATCGACATCAACAACAGATGAAATAAATCCAATAGAAATACATCGATAAGCAAGACTAAAGAAGTATTTCGACTAAATAATCATAACAAGACGTTAGTTACATATATCAAGATGTTAAAAAGAATTCGAAATTCAGAACAAGTTAATGAAGACTTTGAAGGAAAAATTATAGAGAAGCAATAAGAGAATCATCGCTTGAGAAATCTTAATTAGGAACTAGAAGAGAAAATCAAAGAGTTAAAATAGGACAAAAAGTTGCAAGTAGAAAGGTTCGAAAAGATTCAGAGTAGTAACACTCTGTTAGAGAACAAATTAGAGAAAATCCATAAGGAAGCTTCCAGACTCTTAGGAAAACAAATTCAAGTTAAAGAACAAGAAGCCACTCCAGTAAAAATACAGACAACAAAAACTCCTTATCGACACCTAAACCATAAAAATCATTTTGACAAACGGCAGGGTCAAAATGAACATAAACGAAGGAGTTATGATTTCAGAAGAGAAAGAAGACAAAATGAACACGCTAATTAAAAATGAGAAATTCCATCCAATAAAGTGATCAACAAACAAATCCAATGAAGATAGATCTCAGATGGAAAACTTCACAAACAATGCGTCAAATTTTCTTGGGAATTTGCAACACATTTCGTTTCGTTTCATTGTGTGTTGCAGTTACTAACACAAATATCGNTTAATAATATTGATAAATTAATAAAATAATTAAATGAAAATTTAAATGAAGAGGCACTTTATGAAAGGTGGTTTCTCATCACTAAGGCAACCCTTGCATGGGTATTTATACAAGCATCATTTCTCATGTAAATCATCTTCATCTTCATATTTACTTTTATATAATTATCCAACATGGAACTATTTTTTATTGGACTATTTAATTGAGATAGCTTTAAACAATACTCAGATACACATTGTGCTTGCTGGCCTTGTTGGAAATCTCTTGGATGATTTTTAAATAGAATCTTGAATCCACTTTTTCTTTGGTCAAATACTCCTTTTGAATTTCCTTTCCATACTAGATAAACCTATGATTTCCCTTTTCTCTTCTCATAGCAATGCATTTCTATCCTAAAGGATTCATCGAGTGTCAGTGGATTAACAAACTCAATCCTATCTCTGAAATTTTGGGGTAGAATTCCAAGGAAGCATTGGATTTTTATTATTTCATATCTGAGTAATCTACTTACCTCAACAATTCCAAAAACTTGTGGATATATTCTTTCATAGACCGTGGTCCCAATTTTAGTTCATTAAACTCCTTCCTCTTGCTATCATAATACCTAATAGATATGTATTTTTCCTTTAAATACTTTTGAAATCGCTCCCAACTGATCCTTCTTTCCTTGATTCCTTTTGCTGGCATGAGGTGCTCCCACCAACTTGAAGCTCGACCATTTAGATTGTAAATGGAAATTCTGGCCTTTTCATTTCCTGAGTAATCATGAATTCTAAAATACTTCTTCATCCCAAGAAGTGATGTTTCTTCTTCTTGACCTGTCTTACTTTCTCCATCAAATGTGAGAAGCCTTGCCTTTCTAAATTAATCCCCTTGAGGAATCCCTTTAAAATTCCTTCTTCTTTCAAATTTGTTGGAAGTGCGCTTTGGGATACTTTGAGAGCCTTGAGGATCATAGGACCTTTTAGAAGAAGATATTGATAAAAATGCCCTACGTTCCTTGCTTCCATTCCTTGGAATCGGTGTACTCTTCCTGGAGCGACCTCTAGAGTGGCTCTGTGGATTTATTCCTTCTTGGACCACATTGCTTGGATTGGAATCGAGGTTAATCCTCTACTACATAATAGTGAGGCTCTCCAAAATAATAGCATTGATTTGGTTATGCTCTTCTTGAGCCTTGATCAATCTTTCATTGAAACTTATCATGGTTTCAATGAAATTTTGAGGACTGATTTGCCCTCTTATCCCATTTGATTATGTCTTAACATTTCCCTCTCGCATATTTTATCCTAAGACATTTTCGTCATGTTCATAGGGATTTGGAGAATCATTCATTATTACCATTTTCTTTTGGAGATTATTTTCCTCCGCTTGCTACCCTTTTCTATGACTGTTCAAAGCTTATCAATTGCAAATAATGTGCATCATAGAGATGTTTATTAGACATTTTAATAATATGTGCAAAGACACATAAATAAAATGCTATTTTGAATAGAATTAATCTCATGGAATTATTCACAAGGTTCTTACGTCTTCTTTTCCTTTGTTCCATTTATGCATTTCTGAAAAGTGCATTTATACAGGGTTCTTATACCACTGTGTAACAACTCAAGACAAAATGTCGGAGTATTGTTTATCCTTGTCTTAATAATATGGTACTCAAATAAGTTAAGTCATGTCAATATAACTATTTATAAACGCCATTGCTCTAATTTTGTGAATTTTATTATGTAATCCTCAAATTAGAGATTTATTGAGCAATTCTTAATGCACAACTAAGTTAAATGAAATGTTTTAATGCAAAGTTAAATGAAATGTTTTTGCAAATCATTTCAAAAAGGTTTAAACTCTTACCTTTCCAAATAGTTGGAATAAAGTAGTTCTTAAAGTAATAAAAGAAATGTTAGAATTAATGACTCAAATATTTCTTTACTACAAAGTTCTTACTGTGCAGTAAATGACTATTACCTAATTCCTTCTTAAAAAGTAAATTGCAGACAAAACTATGTGCCAAGTCATGTTTTTAGTGCCTTGCAATGAGTGGTATTGTTGTTTTGAAAAGAACAGGATGAATTTGCTAATTTAAAAGAGTTCAAATGCTTATTTCAAAGTCTAAGTTCAACCTTTATTATTTTACAAATACCATGGGCCAATTAATGGGTGGTTTTTGTTTCTAATTTACAAGTTTAAGAACCATAGGCCCTTGCATGAAAAATTCCATAGGTTGAATCCATAAATAATATGTAATTTATATTTCATGCATAAGAATGAATGGTAAATGTTTTCCTCATTAAATATGGAAACCCCACTTCACATTACTACATAGTTTCTTACTGTGCAGTAAGATATTGCTAATACATATTTTGTCAAATGTACATAAAACTATTTTGCATGAATATTTTTGAATGAGTGTCTTATAGATTACTCTATGCCTGTTCTAGAGTAATTATGTTTATTATGCAATTGTCATTGTTGTGCTCATGTTAAAAGCATGCATGTGACAATTATGCATATATACTAAAATCATAATTTTTTTTTTAATATTACTATTAGTCTGTTTTAAGGCTAGTGTAACATTGGGTATTAGAGTGAATTGACATCCCCTCCCGTCAATCCGTATAGTGGAGGGAAACATGAGTGATATATGGGGCACTAAATCTCTCACCCATGACCAAATTAAGAAATTCACAAGCATTTAAATATGCATGCAAATTCATAAATACTAACACATCAAAAATAAATCTATCTACACACACATTTTCCATACACCAACATGCCCATCACAGGAATAACAATAAAATCATGCACAAAGATCAAATAATTCTCATTCTACGCACAAGCATCTAATTGAATCATTCAAGATGGGTCATCTCATTCAATTCAACATAAACAAACAATCATTCATAACAGGGAAATTCTGATTAAACATAAATAGCAATAAACACTTATCTTTTAATTGTGATTGCCTAAGCAACTGGTTATGGAAAAGAAACATTCCACACTACCGTAGGTATCCATACAGCCTATAGTATTTCAGTTGAGAGAGAACCCCCGAGATGGGGCTATGTATCTAGTAAGGAGGAACTCCTCAGGCTCACTCACAACCAGGGGCACACACACTCATGCTAAGCCAACACACCACTGGGTTTGTCAAGCATGCAGGGAGGCATAGAAAGAGAAATATAAGCCAATGAGATCAACCACAGAGCTACAATAACCTCATTTTGGTTTCAGATAGTCTTTACACCCACATTACCTACCACACCCAACACAAGGAAGTCCCCCTTCTTTGCTACATAGTCCCTTAGGTGCTCCTTCCCTCCCGTGCTCTTTAAGGTGGGAATATAAAGGTACAAGATTCTAAACCTTCAGAAATTATTTCCTTCATTGGTTTTATCAAGCAATTCTATCCTTTGATCTCTCTCCCACTTGAATCCACTCTTATATTTTCCCGATTTTTGGCAATGTGCCTCTCAATCACAAAATTCAACTATCAGTATTTCAAATCTGGGTCTCCATATGAATTTTCGAGCTTTTGGCACTCTCAATTTTGGTCCAGGGTTTATGTCTATGGATTCCCCAATGGATTTTATTGGTCACATGAATTTCTAGGCATTTTTTACACTCTAATATGTGGCTTCTTTCTTGGGTGTGATTTCTGCAATTTTCATTGTTGGGAATGCAAAGCATGCTAAGAATTGATGTCTGGAAGTTCCACAATTGAATGGGGATGATGGAAAACGAATTCTCATGAGGAAAATTTACTTCTGGGTCAAGTAATCTGAACACATACTTAGCTATACGAATTTTTGAGTTTTGTCCATGCTCCATTAATTTCATGAGTTGATTTCTTGGCTACCTTCTTACAATAGAATTAAATTTCAGCATAGCCAATATAGACAGGTTCTCAAGATGACATTTAGTTGCAATGGATTAAATCCGACAACCTCTCACCTCTCCCTAGTGGATACTTACAACCCCCTCATTTTAGTTGCTTCCATAGCCAACTCTTGGACTTTTTATTTGCATTAAAAATATTTACATGTTTTTTAACAATTTCCCATGGCTCACTAGCACATGGATCACAAAATATAAAAGGATTGCCTTTTAAAATTCAAGCCTTCACTAATGAGGCCTTGGCCTTGAGCTTCACGCTAGGAATCATACATCGCATATACACAATATTCACATATAAAGTCAATATATTCTATGGGTCAAAAATGGGGGTATTACACAAATTGTTGACGGAATATCAAAAGAAGGTGTCGGATTAGCCTAATGAGTCTAGATCATACAATAACACACATGATAACATTTTAGAATACAATCATACTACCTTGATCTAATTGGATCTTAGGAAAAGTTGTTTATTTTTTATTAATGTTGTACATTTTTATATAAAGTCTCTTCGGAAGTTCATTCAAGAGAAATATCTTATGATAAACTAAGGACTTTGTTATTAATACATATGGATTTCATATCTCTTCTCCTTTCATAAGTTCATGTGATGTAATTTTGGTTAGTTTGATTATGTATTTTATATGGTTTTAGAATAGGATTTTCTAATAGAGAGAAATCAACCACAAAAATTTGAAAATGTTTATGAAATGCTATAAATAATCTATGAAAAGTAATTTTATTCTAGTGTATTTTTAAAGCTAAAAAAATAATTTACAATTAACATCTAAGTTGTCAAGTAAAATCCTTTTCTTCCTCCAACCATATAAAGTAAGCTTAGAAGATTCCAATTAGATTTGCAAAAGGATTTTTCCTCATAGTTTAAACATTATTTTCCTCTTTTTCTTTTACCTTTCACGCATAAATTGCTTTAAAAAAATTTGTGTTTTCACTTTTAAGGAAAACAGTAATAACTTATTTTCAAAATTTCATATTTTTTTTTTATCAAAATATTTGCAATTTTTTTTTCACATGGTTCATAGCCTTGAGACTATTGGTCAGGCTAGTACATC
>LPNX010620409.1:2004117-2040670 GCA_001517045.1 Pseudotsuga menziesii | reverse complement strand
AATTCTTAAATTTAATAAAATATACATATATATATTTTTTATTTTTTTTAGTAAGTAAAAAATCTAAAATTAAATATAAAAACTGGTTAATCATATATGATCTTGCAAAGTACAAAACAATACATTCCTTTTTATGAACCTAAATGTCACTGAGGTACTTAGAAAGGTTGCATCAAAACCAAATTTATAGATATGGGTTGCATCACAACCAACCCTGTACATGAAAGAGAGGACACGACCATGTGGCACCACCCTGCACAATATATAATTTAATGATTATATATCATCATAAACCATAGACACAGGGTAGGAAAAACCATAGATAAAGGAGAAGAGAGGGTTATATTTTCGTCCTTTAGAAGATATGTTCATTTTCATGAACCTAAATGCCATTGAGGTATAAATAAATGAGAAAACAAAGCCATGTGACACCACCGTGCACCATGAAAAAAAACCATGCACCATGAAAAACAACCATGGATAAAGGAGAAGACAAAGCCATGTGACACCACCTTGCACCATTAAAGAAAAGCCCATAGATATTAAAAGAGAAGAGAAAGCCATGTGACACCACCTTGCACCATTAAAAGAAAAGGACATTTGAAGGAGGACTATATACCATCATAAACAATGGATAAAGACAATGGATAAAGGAAAGATAGAGCCATGTAACACCACCTTGCATTACAAGCCATTGATATACATCATAAATATTCAATGTTGATGTTGAGATTTTGTCTCACAATATCTTGGTTTTATAAAATATTACACACATTAAATTAAATATTACATACATCTTAAATGTTTTTGTTAATTTGAAAGATTTTGGATACAAATTTTAAATGTATTGTAATATCATTCTTACTCGTTGTATTATTAATATTAATATTATTTGTAATTACTACAATATTAATATTATTAGTAATTTTAATGTATGTGTTAGAAGTTATTTTTTAGGTGAATTATCTAATTAATGTTATAGTATATTCCTATTCCTATGTTGATATTTTGTTCACATTAATAATGTGAATCATCTAATTTTACAACAAGCTAGATTTCTTTAATTCAACAAAATTCAACTAAAAAAAATTCTAATTCTAATATTGAAAATTATAATATTCAAATTTTGATATCGAAGATAAATTCCTTAGCTTCCATTGCTATTTAAGCAACTCAATATTACAATTTTTGCAATGTGTTAAGCCAACTCTATAAACAAAGGAAAAGACAAATCCATACAACATCACTTTTCAATAAAAAGAAGCTGTAACTACTAAGAAAGGACACGTACCATAAAAAATAAACAATAAAAACTCTTGATTTGTAATAAGAATATTTTCATTAACTTTTCTTTGACTTTGGTTATTTTAAAAGTTGTTTATCCTTGTTTAAAAAATTAAAAAATTTACTTTTAATAACATTTTCAAAAGTTTTGAATATCAACATCATAAACCTGTTTTACTAAGTTTTGAATATCAACATCATAAACGTGTTTTACTATTGAATGATGGAGATTTGAACCTTGGACATTCCAATGCTTTTATCAATATAATATTATCAATTCTTTATTATATTGAGATATTTTATTTACTAAGTATCCACATGATTCTTATTTTTGTTAAATTATATATAGTCTTATTGCAATGGTAGATTTATATACTAGAACTTTGTTTCACATTATTTTTTATGTTATTTCTTTAAAGGGTTTAAAACAAATTATGGACACTAACAACTTTGTTATTTTGACAGTTAAATATAGGGTGCAAACTACCAAGGTTGACGTGATATTATCTTTTCTAAATCTATTAATAATATCATTTGAAATTCCAGTATCACACCTTATAGATCATCTTTGACTTGTGGTTGTTATCGATGCGATGTTGCATGTTCTCTTACTGCAATATCATATTCCTATGTTGATATTTTGTTCCACATTAACATTGTTCCTTTTATTGCGAGATCATCTAATCTTATAGCAAATATAAACTTTTCATCCAATAACTCAAAGAAATATGACAATGAAAATTTCCATATCCAGAAATGAAAAAATACAGGATTGCGAATTTTGATGTTGGAGATGGATTTCTTAAACTCAATTTCCATTTGGGCAACTCAATATTGCAATTTCTACAATTCCAAAATTCATATCAGATTTGTGATGGAAATGCATTGGAAAGGGCCAAAAAATGACATTTGGTTTGTGGTAAGATCAACATATTCTATAGTTGTGTATATGTGTTGAGTATGTTGATTATGAATAATCCTACATGTATAATAATTATGGGACAAAGACGATTCATAAGGCATTCATTGCACCAGAAGCTTTGTTGATTGGAAAGTCGGCTTGATGTGACATAAAACTCTCTCACTTTAGTCATGATTGTCTATATATCAACATCACTCCTTAGTCATGATCGTATCTATATCAATATCACACCCCTCGGAGATTGTGACAATATTTCTTTTTTTTATCAAAGCTACAGGTTCAAGTTCTTTTCATTGAGAATTCATCATGGAGTTCCCCAATTAGGTTTGCTATTCTTTCATTTTTGTTCCTAAAAACCTTTATCTTTGATTAAGACATTGTGACTTAACCATGCTCGAGACAAAACATGCATTAGGAGGCAATATGTTTATAATACAATCACTACATCCAACTATGATTCTTACTCTCCAATACAATTTTATCGATAAAATCTATGCTCAAATCAACATAAACATGGACGTTCACATATGTTGAGGCTAATGTATTGTCTGTGAACCAATCTAGTCTTCCAGGAAAATTCTTGCTAATTGTTAGAATCCAATGATACAAAAAATTCATAGTTCCTATTGATTCATAATTTTGATTGATTTTTTGATGACTTGGATTAATTCATTATTGGGAAAAACCCTAAGGGAATTATTCCATGATGCACAGATCTTTGATCATGGTATAACTATGATCATGCCTAAAATTTGTATTGAAATATTATTATATTTCTTGCCAAAAAGAGTGTTTGTTTGTTACAAGATTAGCTTACTCCGTTATCTGGTTATTAACGCAAAGCATTTCCAATGGCCAAAAAATACTAGAAATACCAATAATCAAGAGGGAGGTTGAGCATTCTTACACAGATTAGGACCTTTGTTGATGAATTTGAGTTTAGAATATGACCAAGTAACCACAATTTTATAAATAATTCATCTTTCTTCATATAGAAGATCTTTACTAGGAACTCATGCACAATATACCTCTAAAAGAAAGTCCAAAATAACAAAACCCTTGACATGCATCAAAATAATATCTTCCAAGAAAGAGATGTAGTAGTCATATACCCATGTCTAAATATTTTTTAAAAATGGTTATACATTATTCAATCTACAAATCAATATATGTTTTAGAAGATACTTGTAATTGGGCTTTTAATTATTCTTACACAATAACTTACTATGGTAGAAAAACAATATGTTGAAATTTGTTGTTCATTGTGATGTGGTCTAGTGGTTAAGACAAGGTGTCATCACAAAAAATACCCAATTCAAATTTCAAAACCCTAGAGGGCATAAAGCCCCAATCAATATTAAAATTTGGTTGAATACTTTGACATTCATAAAGCACCAATCAATGTTAAAAGTTGGTCAAATTTAACAACACCGTTAATGTAGGTTTCAACTAATAGTGGGGATTTAGGTTTAAAAGATCACTACTACCTAAAAAAATTATATCAAATTTTCATTCATGTTCTCCCATCATGGGAGTTTATACAATGGTCCCTAACATTGTAATATCACTATTATAGGTCCTTGGGACACCATTACTGAGGTGCATTTGTTGAGGGGTTAGAAAGGGTAGTAAGATTGTTACTGAACAAAGCAGGCCTCACTACCAAGGTTGTTTTTATGAGGGTTTCTAAAGTGGTAGTAAGATACTTATAAAGTTAGCTGTAATGTGATTTTTACACCCTATTCATTACCCTCATTGGGACTTGAACCCTGCTTACGGGTCACAACTTGTGTAGGAAATTTTCATTGGTAGGGAGGAAATACCACCTTGGATACATTTTCACTCCTTCCCCCACTTGGAATTAGTGTGATAGTGAAACTTTGTTGAGAGCAATTTTTAGAATCAATAAAACCAAGGATATCAGGTACTCTATGATATTTTAGGTGAGTTGATTATGATGTATTATTATATGTAACTAATGAGAATATATTGCATTATTTTATGGTGGTATACCTATTTATAATTTCTAGTGTAATGCATGTAATTCCTTTGCTATGTTTGCTTATGGATCAAGAAAAAATTATAAAAAAGTTATATTACATAGTAAAACTGATTTGGATTATTACATCCCAAGACAAAAAGCAAACCTACAATAACAAGATCACATAGCGATGCATTACCTAAGAGAATGGATTAGATTACATAATTTTGTCGGTTGGAAATCAATAGGGATCACATCAAGGAAAATAATTACTAGTTTTGACATTAGTTGACTTGAAGTAAGAAATTTTCAATAAGCACGCCTCCACATAATTTAATTGATTACACAAGACTAAAGGATAGAACGTCAAGCAAGGAAACAATTACTGTACAATCTTGCATAGAGGATGGCGAAACTTAGGAGTTGAGTATATTTATTTTACCAATTTAAAGTGTTTAATTTTTCAAATTTGAGGATCTTCAAGCCTGAGTGAATTCAATAGTGAAAGAAGGTTGAAGGAGAGAGGAAGAATTCAATATACATTGATCAAACATTCATGGCAAAATTGCACACACATAGAGACCAAATTTGTCATCATAACATTACATCCATTATAATTAACCTGTATGTAATACAATCATTAGACAACAAGAAGAATTTGAATGCCATAGATAGGATTTGAATTCACCAACTTGCACTGACTCCAATGCTAAATCAATTTGATAAAATCACCACTGAGAGTTCACTAACCTAAATCCAAAAAAATAAATCAGTTCACAACCAATTAACTCATCAAGGTAGGTGATAAAATGCACCCAACCTTCCTTAAATCATGCAAAGTGTCACTAGACTATCTGAAGATGAAATAATTGATGGGAATCATAGCATAAATGAAATAATTAAACATCGACTAGGGTCCACTGTTGTTGATGGCTTGTGGCACTCGGTATGGGTTCCTAAATTATAGGGATTGGTCTCTAGAGCTCCTAAACTAATGAAAACTAGAACATTAAGTGTTATATGGGCTCTAGATGAGTCCCCCCATGGAATTAGTGAGGTGGAAATAAAATCCTAAGCTCGGAAAATACATTTAGACTATGGTTGTCAAGGGAGGATTAATTAATTAATCCTAACACGCCCCCTTAATACTAACTTGGACAACTTCCCTAGAAACTAAGACCAAAGGTCACCCATACAATCTAAATGAAAACAAATTAATTCTTAACAAACCGAGTAAATGGGGAAAACCTCACAAGAACCCCCCCCCCCCACCCCCTTGAAAATAAGCAAGAAAACTAGGAATAATAACTTAATCAAGCCTTTACACCAAGAGAAAATTTCTTCATGAGTAACAAAAACTTGTGAAAAAAATCTACATTTTGAATCTCCATGGAGCAGTAATGCAGTGTGATGTTCCTTGTGTGCACTAGTGCCTGGTACAGTGCATGTGAACCTCTCCACCTTCTTCCAAATTGATGAAAGATAGGAGAAGAAATGTTGTTGCTTTTGCAACCAATCTTGCATCTTTTAAACCTCTTCGATAGTATGGAAGAGTTGAAATTGGGATTCCATGTCTTGGGGCCTTGAATGAATCCATACAATGGATTCCTCGGCTTGCATGTCAAGAGAGAATCATTGTACCCCTTATGCCTTTCCATGTAGATATTTCCTTCCAATTTGTCATATAGAAAGTTGCTTTTGTCTCTTCTTTCTGGAGGAAGAGTGAAATGATCCAATGTCTCATTATTATTTAGTGAGAAGAACTGTTTGATCAGAACTTACCATCATGAAGCATCTCTCTGGGAGTTTGTAGCACCTCTTTGGGAGAAGTGGATTTTCTTGACATAGAGCAAGGCTCTCATTTTGAAACTGAGATCTTGTTCTTCTCATGCCAGATGACTCTCGAGTCATGTTCCCAGTAGACTCAATAACTTTTTGAGCTCATTTGGGCCTAGGATTGGGACTAGGGACTGGATCTGGATCTGGATCTTATTGAACTTCACCTTTAATTCCAAAAACTGATTCAACTTGGTCCTCTACTTCGAAATATGAATCTGAAACATTAATGGAAACATTATCATATGAAAAAGGATTAGGTAGGATGAATTTACCTCCCCTTTCAAATGGTAACTGAGATTGCACTTCATCTGAGTATGGAAGAAGTGTGAGGATTCATATGCCTTGGAAGCATGGTTTGCAACACCTTTCGCTATTAGCTTCCTAGTTGAGATATCTAATATCTCCATTAATTAAGGATCAAATACAACTCGCTTTGGTGAACCTATATGAGTCATCTGATATATATACACCAAATTTGTTGTTAAGGAGGGAACATAGAGGAAATTCTTGAACACTCCATGCTCTAATTTGATTGTGCTCTTCCCTCCAGCTTTGATTTAAGTGTGATATCCCATGTGAATACTTGGACCATCAGTAACATTTAATGAAAAGAATGATTCTTTAGATGCAACCATATTATTGGAGGCTCCTAAATCAATGAGGAAGGCATGCGATTTTGAGAATCCAACCTTCAATGCATGGAATCTCTCATGATCTTCAGTTTTTTCTCTAGAGTCATCCTTCATTGCGCCTTCAGGGAGGGAAATATTGTGTTGTACAAGGAGTCTTGACATTTGATCTATGGCAATATTCATACAACCTTTCTATGTATGGTTTCCTTTCTTATAGTAGGATCACTTGCCCCTGTCAAACATTTGATGTTTGTCCGTCTTAGAGCCTGAGGCTTCATCTGATGGATAAAATTTTTATGTAGGTTCAAATTTAGTGTTCCTCTTATTCCTTTATGATTCCTCCTTCATTGCACATTCTTTATCTCCCCAGCCAAGAGAGCTTGATTTGTGGAGGATCTAAGGGATCCCATATGTATTAGCTTGTCTTGTTCCCGAATAAGAGATTATGTGAAGGTATCAAGTGATGGAATTTTCCAATTAAGAGTTGTCAGTCTCCCGAAGTGAAAGGTGGATATGAACACTGAGAATTCTGGGCCAAGCTCGCTTAGAATTGAGAGAACCAATTACTCATCCTTTTTATCAATCTCGCACTACTTGCATTGCATAACAAGAGATTTGAATTTTGAGAAAAATTGTTGTGTAGTTTCAAAGTTACTAAGTTGTAGTGCTATCAAATCATTCTCCAGAATATGGCCCCTTAGCTCGTCCTTCTTTCCAAACAAGAATTCGAGCTTCTCCCATACTTCCTACGGAGTTTCCAGTCCATCAAGATGGAAGAGTAACTACCTAGAGATGTGGATGCACATGCATCGAAATGCTTCATCCAAATTGTTTAGATACCTCAACTTTTCAAGAGGTTGCTGGGGTTCGACCTCTCTTCCCATGGTGACCCTGGACATACCCATGTTGTACAAGACTACCTGCATATCACCTCCCCAATCAAGATAGTTGAAGGGTGTGAGGATCCTGGTAGTCAAAATTGTTGAATTCTCCATCTTACAGCTTCAAGGAAGAGCTAATTCTTCATAAAATATTCAATTTACCTGCAAAAGCACTGCAAAAATAGTTCAATTCGAAATCAAAACAATTCAAACATTCTCCACTTCGACATGTGCACTTTCTCTAGGTTCATCACACATGGCTAGAATTCTTTGGATAGAATCCATAGGGATCAAGGAAAGGATAGCAGGAATTTTGTGGAACCCGATCACTTCTAGTCCATCAATGGAAGTTTCCGAGGTTTAAAGTTGGCCTAAACCTCCGCTCTTATACCATGTTTAATTTTGCAAAGCTGAGGATTTTCAAGCCCGAGTGAATTCAATTGTGAAAGAGGGTTGAAGGAGAGAGGAATAATTCAGTATACACTGATTAAACATTCATGGAAAATTTGCACACACATAGAGAGAAAATTTGCGAGCATAACATTACATATGGACTAAGGACTACAAGGGAAATATCTTATGATAAACTAAGGACTTTGTTATTAATACATATGGATTTCATATCTCTTCTCCTTTCTTAAGTTCATGTGATGTAATTTTGGTTAGTTTGATTATGTATTTTATATGGTTTTAGAATAGAATTTTCTAATATAGCGAAATCAACCACAAAACTTGTCAAGTAAAATCCTTTTCTTCTCCAACAATATAAAGCAAACTTAGAAGATTCCAATTAGATTTGCAAAAGGATTTTTCCTCATAGTTTAAACATTATTTCCCTCTTTTTCTTTTACCTTTCAGGCATAAATTGCTTTAAAAAAATTTGTGTTTTCACTTTTAAGGAAAACATTAATAACTTATTTTCAAAATTTAATATTTTTTTTATTAAAATATTTGCAATTTTAAAAAAAAATTGTGTTTTCACTTTTAAGGAAAACATTAATAACTTATTTTCAAAATTTATAATTTTTTTTATTAAAATATTTGCAATTTTTTTTCACATGGTTCATAGCCTTGAGAATATTGGTTAAGGCTCGTACATCCACAATAATAAAAAGCTTCACTAGTCAGGACTCGTACATCCACACTAATAAAAAGCTTCACCGTATCGGCTTCTATTTTAGGAACTTAACCCTGAAGGACCCATATATATAATTTAATTCTTAAATTTAATTATATATATATATATAAAATTTAGTAAATAAAAAATCTAAAATTAAATATAAAAACTGGTTAATAATATATGATCTTGCAAGATACAAAACAATACATTCCTTTTTATGAACCTAAATGTCACTGAGGTACTTATAAAGGTTGCATCAAAACTAAATTTATAGATATGGGTTGCATCACAACCAACCTTGTACATGAAAGAGAGGACATGACCATGTGGCACCACCCTGCACAGTATATAATTTAATGATTATATATCATCATAAACCATAGACAAAGGGGAGGACAAAGCCATAGATAAAGGAGAAGAGGGTTATATTTTCGCCCTTTAAAATATATATTCATTTTCATGAACCTAAATGCCATTGAGGTATAAATAAATGAGAAAACAAAGCCATGTGACACCATCGTGCACCATGAAAAAAAACCATGCACCATGAAAAACTACCATGGATAAAGGAGAAGACAAAGCCATGTGACACTACCTTGCACCATTAAAAAAAAGCCCATGGATATTAAAAGATAAGAGAAAGCCATGTGACACCACCTTGCACCATTAAAAGAAAATGACTTTTGAAGGACTATATACCATCATAAACAATGGATAAAGGAAAGATAGATCCATGTAACACCACCTTGCATTACAAGCCATTGATATACATCATAAATATTCAATGTTGTTGAGATTTTGTCTCACAATATTTTGGTTTTATAACATATTACACACATTAATTAAATATTACATACATCTTAAATGTTTTTGTTAATTTGAAAGATTTTGGATACAAATCTTAAATTTATTGTAATATCATTCTTACTTGTTGTATTATTAATATTAATATTATTTGTAATTATTACAATATTAATATTATTAGTAATTTTAATGTATGTGTTAGAAGTTATTTTTTAGGTGAATTATCTAATTAATGTTATAGTATATCCCTATTCCTATGTTGATATTTTGTTCACATTAATAATGTGAATCATCTAATTTTACAATAAGCTAGATTTCTTTAACTCAGCAAAATTCAACTAAAAAAACTCTAATTTTAATATTGAAAATTATAATATTCAAATTTTGATATCGAAGATAAATTCCTTAGCTTCCATTGCTATTTAAGCAACTCAATATTACAATTTTCGCAATGTGTTAAACCAACTCTATAAACAAAGGAAAGGACAAATCCATACAACATCACTTTTCAATAAAAGGAAATTGTAACTATTAAGAAAGGACATATACCATCAGAAATAAACAGTAAAAAATCTTGATTTATAACAAGAATATTTTCATTAACTTTTCTTTGACTTTGGTTGTTTTAAAAGTTGTTGTCCTTGTTTAAAAAATTAAAAATTTTACTTTTAATAAAATTTTCAAAAGTTTTGAATATCAACATCATAAACCTGTTTTACTAAGTTTTGAATGTCAACATCATAAACATGTTTTACTATTGAATGATGGAGATTTGAACCTTGGACATTCCAATGCTTTTATCAATATAAAATTATCAATTCTTTATTATATTGAGATATTTTATTTATTAAGTATCCACACGATTCTTATTTTTGTTAAATTATATATAGTCTTACTGCAATGGTAGATTTATATATTGGAACTTTGTTTCACATTATTTTTTATGTTCTTTCTTTAAAGGGTTTATAACAAATTATGGACACTAACAACTTTGTTAATTTGAAAGTTAAATATAGGGTGCAAACTACCAAGGTTGACATGATATTATCTTTTCTAAATCTATTAATAATATCATTTGAAATTTCAGTATCACACCTTATAGATCATATTTGACATGTGGTTGTTATCGCTGTGATGTTGCATGTTCTCTTATTGCAATATCATATTCCTATGTTGATATTTTGTTCCACATTAATATTGTCCATTTTATTGCGGGATCATCTAATCTTGTAGCAAATATAAACTTCTCATCCAATAACTCAAAGAAATATGACAATGAAAATTTCCATATCCAGTAATGAAAAAATACAGGATTGCAAATTTTGATGTTGGAGATGGATTTCCTAAACTCCATTTCTATTTGGGCAACTCAATATTGCAATTTCTACAATTCCAAAATTCGTATCAGATTTGTGATGGAAATGCATTGGAAAGGGCCAAAAAATGACATTTGGTTTGTGGTAATATCAACATATTCTATAGTTGTGTATATGTGTTGAGTATGTTGATTATGAATCATCCTACATGTATAAGAATTATGGGACAAAGACCGTTCATAAGGTATTCATTGCACCAAAATCTTTGTTGATTGGAAAGTTGGCTTGATGTGACATAAAAATCTCTCACTTTAGTCATGATTGTATATATATCAACATCACTCCTTAGTCATGATTGTATCTATATCAATATCACACCCCTCAGAGATTGTGACAATATTTTTTTATTATTATCAAAGCTACAGGTTCAAGTGCTTTTCATTGAGAATTCGTCGTGGAGTTCCCCAATTTGGTTTGTTATTCTTTCATTTTTGTTCCTAAAAAACCTTTATCTTTGATTAAGACATTGTGACTTAACCATGCTTGAGACAAAACATGCATTAGGAGGCAATATGTTCGTAATACAATCACTACATCCAACTATGATTCTTACTCTCCAATACAATTTATCCAGAAAATCTATGCTCAAATCAACATAAACATGGATGTTCACATATGTTGAGGCTAATGTATTATCTGTGAACCAATCTAGTCTTCCAAGAAACTTCTTGCTAATTGTTATAATCCAATGACACAAAAATTCATAGTTCCTATTGATTCATAATATTGATTGAATCTTTGACGACTTGGATTAATTCATTATTGGGAAAAACCCTAAGGGCATTATTCCATGATGCACAGATCTTTGATCATGGTATAACTATGATCATACCTAAAATATGTATTGAATTTTTATCATATTTCTTGCCAAAAAGAGTGTTTGTTTGTTACAATATTATCTTACTCTATTATCTGGCTATTAACCCAAAGCATTTCCAATGGCCAAAAAATACTAGAAACACCAATAATTAAGAGGGAGGTTGAGCATTCTTACATAGATTAAGACCTTTGTTGATGAATTTGAGTGTAGAATATGACCAAGTAACCACAATTTCATAAATAATTCATCTTTCCTCATATAGAAGATCTTTACTAGCTGGAACTCATGCACAATATACCTCTAAGAGAAAGTCCAAAATAACAAAACCCTTGACATGCATCAACATACCATCTTCCAAGAAAGAGATGTAGTAGTCATATACCCATGTCTAAATCTTTTAAAAAAATGGTTATACATTATTAAATCTACAAATCAATATATGTTTTAGAAGATACTTGTAATTGGGCTTTTAATTGTTCTTGCACTATATCTTACTATGGTAGAAAAACAGTATGTTGAAATTTGTTGTTCATTGTGATGTGGTCTAGTGGTTAATACAAGGTGTCATCACAAAAAATACCCAATTCAAATTTCAAAACCATAGAGGGCATAAAGCCCCAATCAATATTAAAATTTGGTTGAATACTTTGACATTCATAAAGCACCAATCAATGTTAAAAGTTGGTCAAATTTAACAACACCGTTAATGTAGGTTTCAACTAATAGTGGGGAGTTAGGTTTGAAAGATCACTACTACCTAAAAAAATTATATCAAATTTTCATTCATGTTCTCCCATCATGGGAGTTTATCCAATGGTCCCTAGCATTATAATATCACTATTATAGGTCCTTGGGACACCATTACCGAGGTGCATTTGTTGAGGGGTTAGAAAGGGTAGTAAGATTGTTACTGAACAAAGCAGGAATCACTACCAAGGTTCTTTTTATGAGGGTTTCTAAAGTGGTAGTAAGATACTTATCAAGTTAGTTGTAATATGATTTGTACACCCTATTCATTACCCTCATTGGGACTTGAACCCTGCTTACGGGTCACAACTTGTGTAGGAAATTTTCATTGGTAGGGAGGAAATACCACCTTGGATACATTCTCACTCCTTCCCCCACTTGGCATTAGTGTGATAGTGAAACTTTGTTGAGAGCAATTTTGAGAATCAATAAAACCAAGGATATCAAGTACTCTATGATATTTTAGGTGAGTTGATTCTGATGTATTATTATATGTAATTAATGAGAATATATTGCATTATTTTATGGTGGTATGCCTCTTTATAATTTCTAGTGTAATGCATGTAATTCCTTTACTATGTTTGCTTATGGATCAAGAAAAAATTATAAAAAATTATATTATGTAGTAAAACTTATTTGGATTATTACATCCCAAGACAAAAAGCAAACCTACAATAACAAGATCGCATAGCGATGCATTACCTAAGGTAACACATTAGATTACATAGTTGTGTTGGTTGGAAATCAATAGGAATCACATCAAGGAAAAATAATTACTAGTTTTGACATTAGTTGACTTGAAGTAAGCAATTTTCAATAAGGATGCCTCCACATATTTTAATTGATTACACAAGACTAAAGGATAGAACGTTAAGCAAGGAAACAATTATTGTACAATCTTGCATAGAGGATGGCGAAACTTAGGAGTTGAGTATATTTATTTTACCAATTTAAAGTGTTTAATTTTTCAAAGCTGAGGATCTTAAAGCCTGAGTGAATTCAATTATCAAAGAAGGTTGAAGGAGAGAGGAAGAATTCAATATACATTGATTAAACATTCATGGCAAAATTGCACACACATAGAGACCAAATTTGTCATCATAACATTACATCCAATATAATTAACCTGTATGTAATACAATCATGAGACAACAACAAGAATTTGAATTCCATAGTTAGGATTCGAATTCACCAACTTGCACTAACTCCAATGCTAAATCAATGTGATAAAATCACCACCGAGAGTTCACTAACCTAAATCTGAAAAAATAAATCATTTCACAACCAGTTAACTCATCATGGTAGGTGATAAAATGCGCCCAACCTTCCTTAAATCATGAAAAGTGTCACTAGACTATCTGAAGATGAAATAATTGATGGGAATCAGAGCATAACTGAAATAATTAAACACCGAATAGGGTCAACTGTTGGTGATAGATGGTGGCACTCGGTATGGGTTCCTAAATTATAGGGATTGGTCCTTGGAGCTCCTAAACTCATGCAAATTGGCACATTAAGTGTTAGGTGGGCCCCATATGAGTCCCCCCATGGCATTAGTAAGGTTGAAATAAAATCGTAAGCTAGGAAAATACATTTACACTATGGTGGTCAAGGGAGGATTAATTAATTAATCCTAACACCCCCCCCTTAATACTAACTTGGACAACTACCCTAGAAANCCCCCCCCCCCCTCCCCTTGAAAATAAGCAAGAAAACTAGGAATAATAACTTAATCAAGCCTTTACAACAAGAGAAAATTTCTTCCTGAGTAACAAAAACTTGTGAAAAAAATCTACATTTTGAATCTCCGTGGAGTAGTAATGCAGTGTGATGGTCCTTGTGTGGACTAGTGCCTGGTACAGTGCATGTGAACCTCTCCACCTTCTTCCAAACTGATGAAAGATAGGAGAAGAAATGTTGCTTCTTTTGCAACCAATCTTGCATCTTTCAAACCTCTTCGATAGTATGGAAGAGTTGAAATTGGGATTCCATGCCTTGGGGCCTTGAATGAATCCATACAATGGATTCCTCAGCTTTCATGTCAAGAGAGAATAATTGTATCCCTTATGCCTTTCCATGTAGATATTTCCTTCCAATTTGTCATATAGAAAGTTGATTTTGTCTCTTCTTTCTGGAGGAAGAGTGACATGATCCAATGTCTCATTATTCTTTAGTGAGAAGAACTATTTGATCAAACCTTTCCATCATGAAGCATGTCTCTAGGAGAAGTGTATTTGCTTGACATAGAGCAAGGTGCTCATTATGAAACTGAGATCTTGTTCTTCTCATGCCAGATGATTCTTGAGTCATGTTCCCAGTAGGCTCAATAACCTTTTGAGCTCATTTGGGCCTAGGATTGGGAGTAGGGAATGGATCTGGATTTGGATATGATTGAACTTCACCTTTAATTCCAAAAACTGATTCAACTTGGTCCTCTACTTCGGAATCTGAATTTGAAACATTAATGGAAACATTATCATATGCAAAAGGATTAGGAAGGGTGAATTTACCTTCCCTTTGAAATGGAAACTGAGATTGCACTTAATCTGAGTATGGAAGAAAGTGTGAGGATTCATATGCCTTGGAGGCATTGTTTGCAACACCTTTCACTATCTAATATCTCCATTAAGTAAGGATCAAATACAACTCGCTTTGGTGAACCTATATGAGTCATTTGATATACATACAACAAATTTGTTGTTAAGGAGGGGACATAGAGGAAATTATTGAACACTCCATGCTCTACTTTGATTGTGCTCTTCCCTTCATCTTGGATTTGAGTGTCATATCCCATGTGAATACTTGGACTATCCATAACATTTAATGAAAATAATGATTCTTTAGATGAAACCATATGATTGGAGGCTCCTAAATCAATGAGGAAGGCATGCGATTTTGAGAATCCAACCTTCAGTGCATGGCATCTCTCATGATCTTCAGTTTTGTCTCAATATTCATCCTTCATTACGCCTTCAGGGAGGGAAACATTGTGTTGTATAAGGAGTCTTGACATCTGATCTATGGTATTATTCATACAACCTTTCTCTGTATGGTTTCCTTTCTTTTAGTAGGATCACTTTCTCTTGTCAAACATTTGATGTTTGTCCATCTTAGAGCCCAAGGCTTCATCTGATGGATAAAATTTTTATGTAGGTTCAAATTTAGTGTTCCTCTTATCCTTTCCTTTCTGATTCCTCCTTAATTGCACATTCTTTGTCTCCCTATCCAAGAGAGCTTTATTTGTGGAGGATATGAGGGATCCCATCTATATTAGCTTGTCTTGTACCTGAATAAGAGATCATGTGAAGGTATCAAGTGATGGAATTTTCCAATTAGGATTTTTTAGTCTCCCAAAGTGAAAGGTGGATATGAACACCGAGAATTCTGGGCCAAGCTTGCTTAGAATTGAGAGAACCAATTACTCATCCTTTTTATCAATCTCGCATTGCTTGCATTGCATGACAAGGGATTTGAATTTTGAGAAAAATTGTTGTATAGTTTCAAAGTTGCTAGGTTGTAGTGCTATCAAATCATTCTCCAAAATATGGCCTCTTAGCTCGTCCTTCTTTCCAAACAAGAATTCGAGCTTCTCCCATACTTCCTTTGGAGTTTTTAGTCCATCAAGATGGAAGAGTAACTGCCTGGAGATGTGGATGCACATGCATCAAAATGATTCATCTAACTTGTTTAGATACCTTGACTTTTCAAGAGGTTGATGGGGTTCGACCTCTCTTCCCATGGTGACCCTTTACATACCCATGTTGTACAAGACTAACTGCATATCACCCCCCCAATCAAGATAGTTGAAGGGTGTGAGGATCTTGGTAGTCAAAGTTGTTGAATTCTCCATCTTACAGCTTCAAGGAACAACTAATTCTTCATAAAATATTCAATTTACCTGCAAAAATAGTTCAATTCGAAATCAAAACAATTCAAACACTCTCCACTTCGACATGTGCACTTTCTCTAGGTTCATCACACATGGCTAGAATTCTTTGGACATAATCCATAGGGGGCAAGGCAAGGATAGCATGAATCATGTGGAACCCAATTACTTCTAGTGCATCAATGGAAGTTTCCAAGGTTTGAAGTTGGCCTAAACCTCCGCTCTTATACCATGTTTAATTTTGCAAAGCTGGGGATTTTCAAGCCTGAGTGAATTAAATTGTGAAAGAGGGTTGAAGGAGAGAGGAAGAATTCAGTATACACTGATCAAACATTCATGGCAAAATCGCACACACATAGAGAGAAAATTTGCCAGCATAACATTACATCCAATATCATTAACCTATATGTAATACGATCATGATACAACATGAAGAATTTGAATCCATAGATAGGATTTGAATTCACCAACTTGGACTAACTCGAGTGCTAACTCAATGTGAGAAAATCACCACTAAGATCTCACTAACCTAACTTTGGACAACTAAATTAGTTCACAACTAGTTAACTGATCAAGGTAGGTCAGAAAATGTTCCTAGACTTCCTTAAATCATGCAAAGTGGTGCTAGACTAACTAAAGATGAACTAACAGATGGGAATCAGAGCATAACTAAACACCGGCTAGTGTCAACTGTTGGTGACTGCTGGTGGCACTTAGTGTGGGTTCCTAAATTATAGGGCTTGGTCTCTTGAGCTCCTAAACTCATGCAAACTAGTGCATTAGGTGTTAGATGGGCCCCATATGAGTCCCCCATGGAACTAGTGAGGTGGCAATAAAATCCTAAGCTAGGAAAATACAATTAGACTATGGTGGTCAAGGGAGGATTAATTAATTAATCCTAACATAAAGGATGTTATAAAGCATTCAAGGATAATCCATAAATAGAGTTTCTATTGGCAGTGATTTGGATCGAATTGTCTAGGTTATCTCAAGGTAATTTTTCCTTCAAAAACTAACACATCCTTTGAACGATTTAGATGCCTTAAACACTTATCAAAGAATATACCGAAAAGTAGTGGAATTCAATGCATTAAAGTGACAACTAGAAGATATCAATATGAGTTCAAATTTAGTGAATGCAAGAAATGAGAAATATGTCTTAATTATAATGATAACGAAAATGAATGGAAGAAGTAAAACTCAAGCGTTGGTGAAACTCACGATATTTGTCGATTCATGCCACAAACTAACACATGTATTTTGGGGTGTGATTTCTTGTCATGTAGAGAATAATTCTTCTAAATTCCCTTATAGGTAACCAATTTCAAATGTACAAATAGAGAGATATATCTCATCAATGAAAGTGTATGATATTACTCGGTCAATTTCCCATTGGCCAATTGATGAACATTAATTAAAAACATTTTGGTCCATTGAATATTAGAATATTAGATCCTTAGGTATAATAGAAAAGGTCCAAACACTCCATAGTAGTTTGTGAAGACCCTGCTTTTCTTGCTAATATTTCAGATTTGCAACAAAACCCGCACAACTATTTGATTTAGTAGCATCTACTCATGTTATGCCTTGCTTAGTCCGCACTACTTAACTGAGCACAAAAGCACAATTACATAATTAAGTAATGTATGTTCAATAAGAGCTAGAGACAGCATAGCCCCAAGGGGTAGCCCAGTTAGTTGGTGGTTTTGAGTCCAAAACAAAAGTAGTCTAGGTTATAGGTTCAATTCTATGAGTCCTTTGGGGTTAGGCTTCTAAACCTAGAGCTGACAAGATGAGGCCCCTTCAAGTGGCGCCCCAAGAATTATTCTCGTGGACATAGTGAGTCCTCTATATTCTAAGCATGTGAACCACATTAAATAAAAGATATTGTAATTGTACCAATGAATGGAAAAGTAATATAGCACGAAAAAAATACATAAACAAAAAAATAGGTGAAATTAAAGAAATTTAATAAAACCACTACCAAAAGACTAAGACTAGTCATTTTCCAATATTTGAGAGAATTGCACAAATTCTGTATCTATGTAATTACACTCTTCATTTAAGTTACATTGATTTTATGTGTAATTACCTTAATGATTATCGCTATGATAACGATGAATATCAACCACTAAACCACCATTAAAGTAAACAAACAAAAACATTACTAATAATGAGTATCAACCATTAACCCTTAACACATTGAACCATGAGAAACAACAATAATAAAGTATGCCCCCCAAAACAACAATAATGAGGTATGACCCTAAAACAACAATAATGAGGCATTGCTAAAGCATAGACCACCCATTTGAAGTGTTAGATTCCCCAAAATACGTTACGCGGTATAAAAACAAAATTGCATACCTGCATGAAAATTCATTGAATTGAACCATTTGAATTCATACACACCTATGGAAAAACAAGATTTGGACATATAAACAAATTGATTACAAACATTTTAATATAATATTTTTAATAAGAGATTTTGCATGCCGATGCAATGCAATAGGAATTGATGTAATTATTATTACTTGTGATGCTTTTATAGATAGGTATTTTCCAATACAAACTTATATAAGTTTAATGGGAAAAATAAAGTGGACCACGACCTCTCTTCCCCTGGTTTGGAGAGAGTTAAGAAACCTTGCTAAACCATCTCATTGTTAGAGAACATACCTAACCATCCCATGTAAACCTAGACACAAATAATTAGATTTGCAAGAAATGTGTATTTATAGATCTTTTGCGTCTGATTGTTGAGCCCTCAAAGACTCCAATTACTTGCAAACACATGATTGTAAGTATCACTTCAACCCTCATTATATTGCATAAAACTCCATAGAAAGCATTGTAGTTTTTGTAAACCTTGCCTCCCAAAAAGGGATGTGTTTTTCATTAACATCACAACATACTAACAATGTTTGATTTTGAACACACCCAAATAAAAGCTTAATGTTCTTGTGGTTGATGCAAAGCATAATGGTGTGGGCATTGATATAGTTGTGGTGATGAACATGCGTGCCAAAAATATGTTTACTTTTGGTTTTGTTGAAGTTGATGAGGAACTAGTTTCTAAAACTATTAATGTTGTGGAAAAGCAACAACATGCACATCTTTTGAATTGCTTCGAAAAAGTATATAACATTCCATATGATTATTCTCAAATTAAGTGAATGTACAGGAGCATATGTTATACACCTGAGTGGCACCTCTCCGTCCGAGTGCCGACATTCCTCATGTTGGCACACAAAAGGACATCTATGGATAGAGGTTTGCCCAAAACACTACAGATTAGCTTACTATACAGTACATTCCTCCTCCATCCGGCTGGTTACTTTGCCATTTTACTATGTCAAGTTATATTCACGACTCTCCATATATGCAACTCGCGCATCATTCACGAGTGTCGGTTGATGCAAGTTGTGAATGGATGTATTCGCGGGTTTCTCTTATAGCAACTCGCGAATCATTCGCGGGTTGTCCTTCTACATACCCGCGAATATGTCCCTTGACATTTAAAGATAAAAAAACGTGATAATCTGAGATTAGTTAAGCCATTTACCTTAATCCTCTTAAATGTCTCAACCTCCTCAACCTTCGAAACTGCCTTATTTCCTCCATATAAATACAGGCCTTGGGGAGGGTGTTGGGATATACTTTTGGAGAGCAAAGTTATGCTGGTGGATTGTATACAGAAGTCTTTGGAGCAGTGGAACTCAGAATCCTTTGGTTGCAGAGGAGTCCTTGTCTCAGGCGTTGGGTTGTAATCTGAACTCTTTCCATTGTTGATAATAAAGAGAATCCTTCTTCCATATGTGTCTCATGTATCTTGGTTTGATAAATGTTTATGTTTCTGCATTTTATATATGATTTATCTAACCTGCTTATATATATATGAATCATCTTGTATCTGGAAGATTGACTCTTGACAGGTGAAAGAGGAGAAACCTTGAAGACTTTGGAGAAGAAGCAGGGCGGAAGAGGACTAGCAAGGATCGACCTTCGTTAATCGAGTAAGTCTTTCTCATCCTCCTATTTCCTTTGCTGCACTCTAGAGTCAATTGTCTGCAAGTTGATTGAGTATGTTGGTAACCCCAGACCTATGGTTATTAGGTGTATAATCTTGTACAACAACGCTTGAGTATGTTGGTAACACCCCTTCGAACACCAACCAAGAGATCCCCATGATGGGAACTCCTTGTTCTATTCCTCTCACGGGGAATGTTGGTGTTCCCTTGATGGCCACCCTGAATATACCTGGATTCACCTTAGGCTACCGGTGTGGTTGTTTTCCACTCCAACTGTCATGAATGCTCTTGATGCTTCTCAAGAAATCTCCTTATATCAAGGGCATCAAAACAATGCTTCCCCTTCACCTGTAGTTGATTCTCCTCCTCCTTCTACCTCATGCGGTGAAAGTACTGATACTAGTAACCGACAGTCTAAAAGGAGTAAAAGAAGGAGGAATAGGAAGAAGGCACATAAGAAAGGGGGCACCCATTCAACCTCTGCAAGTCAAGTTGAACCTCACCACCGAGCCTATGTAGTTCATGCTGGGGGCACCTATCCAACCTCTACAAGTCATGTTGGATCTAAACACTCAACCTCTGCAAGTCAAGTTGATCTTCACCATCCAGCCTCTGTTGATCATGCTGGTGGGATCCTTCCAACCTTTCTAGGTCATGTCGGATCCAGTCACTCAGCCTCTGTGGTTCATGCTGAGGGCACCCGTTCAACCTTTGTTGTTCAAGTTGAACCTCCCCATCCAACCTCTATTGTTCATGTTGGATCCATCCACCCAGCCTCTGTTGTTCATGTTGGGGGCACACACTCAACTGCTGCAAAGCATGTTGATCCTAACCATTCAGCCTCTGTAGTTCATGTTGGTGGTGCCCGTCCAACCTCTACAAGTCATGTTGGACCCAGTCTCTCAGCCTCTGCAAGTCATGCTAGGGGCAGTCTCTCAGCCTCTGTGGTTCATGCTGAAGACAATCCGTCAGCCACTGCGAGTCATGTTGACACTGTTGAAAAGACTACCCGTTTAAAACACAAGCCCAAGTTTCCTTGTAAGCTTTGTGAGGGAGACCACCTTACTTATAAATGCCCTTCTATTGCGGAGGTTGGAAGAGTTTGGGTTCATGGTCATTCCATTTTTGAACATTCTGAAGTCTCTCAACAACCAGCCTCTCTTAGTCAGGTTGGACCCAGTCACCCAGCCTCTGTAGTTCATGCTGGGGGAAAACTTTCATCCTCTGCAGGTCATGTTGAGAGCAAACAGTCATCCACTGCTAGTCATGTTGACACCGTTGAGAAAACTGGTCGCTCGAAGTGCAAACTTAAGTTCCCTTGTATGCTATGCGAGGGAGATCATCTTACTCACCTATGCCCTGCTATTGCAGAGGTGCGAAGAGTGTGGTCCAAGACTCAAGAATTTTCTTCTCCTGAACAACCTATAGTTTCTCAACAAACTACTCAACCTTTGGTTGATCAAGTGGTCGAAAAAATCTCAGATTTGGTCGATCCCACTCTTCTTTCGAAGAGTGATCCTGATGTGATTGAACCAATGCCATCTTTGGTCAATCCCACTCTCCCTTCGAAGAGTGACTTTCACGGAGTGGTTGAATCGATTCCATTATTGATCAATCCCACTCTTCCTTTGGAGAATGAAGTGTCTACTAGTCACAATTTCTTCACTTCCAGTTCAGAACTTACTGAACAAGGGGGCACTGAAATTGTTTCGGATCAACCCCCACCAAGATCTCGGATTGCTTCCTTTGATTGGGATAGCCTAGTTGAGCCGCGCCTTCCTTCTAATGCACATTTCCAGATAAAGGTCAAAGTTGAACAATATACGATTTCTCGTTGTATTGTTGATGAAGGAGCCTCAGTTAGTATTTTGTCTGCTCGTGCTTGGAGAGGCATGGGATCTCCCAGCCTTGTGTCAACTGCTGGTCAGTTACTGGCATTTGATAGAAGAACTTGTTTAGCCTTGGGAATTCTTTCTCAAACACCTGTTACTTTGGGTGGGAAGACTGTCTTAGTTGACTTCATGGTGATAGAAGACCCCTCGGACTTCAATATGCTCCTTGGACGTGATTATGTCTATGCCATGCAAGCTGTGGTGTCAATATTTTTTTGTGTGATGTACTTTAATCATGGCAAAGAAATTGTCACTATCGATCAGTTGGATTTTCTTGATCCTTCTCCTGGCCTGACTAGAGACCAGGTATTTCCTTTATTGATTCCCAGTGTTTCTATAGACACTACTCCGCCACAGGTGAAATATGTGGCCTCTTGTCCTTTGTGTTCAGTTGCTACTGAGAAGCAGCCTCTATTTTCATGCTTCCCTTCTCGTGACTTGGTCCCAGCAGTTGACCGGGTGAGTCATCCTATACAGACTGTGGGGCCTAATCTCCACTCTATCAATCCATTTGAAAGTTTAGATATGTGTCCTATATCGGATGATCTCCTTCCTTTGGATGAAGTCTTCCTAGAGTCTTTGATACAGTCTGATCTTCTTTTGGATGTTGGTTCAGTTGTGACTAAGTCTAACCCTGATTTTCCTAGTAAGCCTAACCTTTCTTTTTATGTTGGTCTTGTTGAGTCTTTTGACTCTTCCTTCGAACAACAAGTCAGTGATCCTGATGAGTTTGATTTTTCTTATGAATTTTTCAACTCCCGTGATACTGAGTTTGTTCCTGCAGACTCTATCTCCCTTGTTGATTTTTTCTCTCCTTCTGAGGATGATCTTACTGATTATAAACCCTCGAGCCTTGGTTTTATAGAATCTTCTTCGGTCGATTCTGCCTTGACTTTACCTTTTGTAGAAGATAGCAAAGTCACATGTGTTTCTGCCAAAGTGACTTGCCTCAGATCTTTTCTTCTGAATATGATCCTGATGTTGTTGTTTCTTGGAGACATGATTTTTAGTTGGATTCACAACTGTTTCTTGGCCTCACCTTGTTCTTCAAGCTGTAATTGCATTCGCATGTGCCCTGCTTGCGCTTATGAGCCTGATGCTAGCTTCCACGCTTTTAGCTCGTTTTATAAGCCCTCATCTTTGTTCTCATTATCGCCCAGCCTTGTATCATTTTGCCTTTGCAACTTAACACCCTTTACCTTGAGGAGACGTTCCCCGAGTGTCCTTATCTTGCTCACTTTCCTTGCATTATGCATAGGTCTTTTCCTTGCGCTTGGAACTAGTTTTGCATGTCTATGACACTCATCTCCTCGCATTTAGAGCATTCTTTCTGCTCTCCTTCGAGCTCGTTAAAAACAGTAAGGAGGCCACGAGTTGACTTTTCCGGACTCGTTAAAACTTCACGGGAAAGATATTGAGTTTCTTTAGGCCCAGGTCTGACTCCTCAAAATAGACTTGACTGCCGAGTAAACTTGTCTGTTCAGGCTTGTTAAGAATATGTGAATGGGCATCCACATTGGTGGTAGGTTATCGCTTTCTCGGACCATGTGGAATAATACGAGAAATGATCCCTCTCTTTTATTTTGAATTGAGAAGAGTATTCTCAGGCATAGGTTTATCTCTTTTTCGGACCTGAGGGACTAAACTTATGGAAAAGGAACCCCCAGTATGAGCTTAGTTTTCTCTTTTTCGTGCTCTAGACCAAAACATGAAAAATATTCCGAGTGTACTTTATGTCTTTGTCATGCTCGTTAAACCCTAAAGAACAAAGCATCGAGTTTATTGTTGTACGCCCCATTTCTCATAATCAAATGGATCTTTCCGAGTGATCTTGCCTTCCTTCACACTCGTATAACTCAGGCTATATGTTGCTTTTGAAGGAGCGTTGGGTAGGTGGTAATTTAACCTTTTTTGGACCTTCCTGACTAAGTACGAAAAAGGTGCGCCTTTTCTTCTTCGGAAGTTAAGAGAGTTCTTATTTGGTTTGTTTTATACTTTTTCGGCCTCAGGAGACTAAATTGTACGAAAAAAGGACCCCCCTGGAGTCTTCTTTGGAGTTTTCAGACTCTCTAAACTATGAAAACACCGTCGAGCATGTACTAGTTCGGGTTCGTAAAATCCACGAATTAGTGCTTTATCAAGCATTCTTCTTTCTTTTCTTCGAGCTTGCCAAAAATGAAGATGGTCCTGAGTTTACTTTCCTGGACTCGTTAAAATTTAACAGGGAAGGTAAGGAAGAAGTTTTCTCTTGTTTTCGGTAATGGTAGCATGTCATCCTTGAACATAACACTCTTTGTTTTTCGATATCCATGTTTCAGTGTCCACTTGTGTTTCAGCTATCACTTTGATTTTCTTACTCCTCCTCTTGTTAGTTATACCTGGGGAATCTGATCATGTCTCCTACATGACAAATAAGTCTAGTTGTTCTATCTCTCTGTTATACGCTGCCTTGGGTCATCTCTGTGTTGTGCTCACTGTTCAAGGACTCTTCCCAGTGTCTGATCTATAGCCTGATCCCATCATTGTTATATCTGTTATCTATTTGTGTCTCCCTTCTTTTGCCCAGTTCCTTGTCACTCTTGTGATCCGTTGGAGGATCTATTTCCTTCCCTGTCACAGTATGGTTCCATTTCAACACTTCCTGATGATGAAGACCTAGAGTTTTGATGATCGTACCTCAGGATTCACTTTCCTCATTGGTGAATTCCTTTGCTTCAGTTGTCAACTATCCCCTATTGGTTGACAAACTGTTGAATCCTCTCCATGTTCGACTTCAGCTTACCCTTATTCACATGGCTTGGATTGTACTGGTTCTTTGGGATCCTTTATGAAGACCTTAGTTCCTCACCTATGGACTAAGTTGCGCAAGATTATGTTCTATTCATCTACATAGCTTCCAGATCTTTGAAGACTCATTATTATTGTATATTGTGGCTTCGATCCACCTTTGTAATATATGTGGTTTTACACCCGTATCATATGATGTACTCAAATATTGTAAAGGAGCTAATGTTCCAGTAAATTGAACATAACATCCTCAGATGTAACTTTGTATATGACATTACTATGTATTTGTTTCAGGTACTCTCTTTGCTCCATTGGATTTCTGAGTTCTCCAAAGCTACCTATTATAATGTATTTCGGCCATCGCTTCCCTCTGACCTCACACATTAGGGGGCATCTGTTATACACCTGAGTGGCACCTCTCCGTCCGAGTGCCGACATTCCTCATGTTCGCAGACAAAAGGACATCTATGGATAGAGGTTTTCCCAAAACACTATAGATTGGCTTAATATACAGTACATTCCTCCTCCCTCCAGCTGGTTACTTTGCCATTTTACTATGTCAATTTGTATTCACGACTCTCCATATATGCAACTCGCGCATCATTCGCGAGTGTCGGTTGATGCAAGTTGTGAATGGATGTATTCGCGGGTTGCTCTTATAGAAACTCGTGAATCATTCGCGGGTTGTCCTTCTACATACTCGTGAATATGTCCCTTGACATTTAAAGATAAAAACACGTGATAATATGAGATTAGTTAAGCCATTTACTTTAATCCTCTTAACTGTCTCAACCTCCTCAACCTTCGAAACTTCCTTATTTCCTCCATATAAATACAGGCCTTGGGGAGGGTGTTGGGATATACTTTTGGAGATCAAAGTTATGCTGGTGGATTGTATACAGAAGTATTTGGAGCAGTGGAACTCATAATCCTTTGGTTGCAGAGGAGTCCTTGTCTCAGGCGTTGGGTTGTAATCTGAACTCTTTCCATTTTTTATAATAAAGAGAATCCTTCTTCCATATGTGTTTCATGTATCTTGGTTTGATAAATGTTTATGTTTCTGCATTTTATATATGATTTATCTAACCTTCTTATATATATATGAATCATCTTGTATCTGGAAGATTGACTCTTGACAGGTGAAAGAGGAGCAACCTTGAAGACTTTGGAGAAGAAGCAGGGCAGAAGAGGACTAGCAAGGATCGACCTTCGTTAATCGAGTAAGTCTTTCTCATCCTCCTATTTCCTTTACTGCACTCTAGAGTCAATTGTCTGCAAGTTGATTGAGTATGTTGGTAACCCCAGACCTATGGTTATTAGGTGTATAATCCTGTACAACAACATATTCTTTAATGTGATTTCAGCTCTGAAAGTTGCAATTGAATTTCATTCTTCTTAGAAAACATGTTGTTATTAGATATGCCAATACAAAGACATGTTTATAGGAATCTTGTAAGTGTCATTAGACTCTATTAATTTTGTTAACAGGGAATAGAAAAGGAAAATGTTTGTTTATTGCCATACATGCATTTGATTTAGAAGTGTGTCAAAAGACTGCATCATAATGTCCTCTTTTCTTGTTGTATCTTTGTTTTGACTTGATACTAATTTCAAAAAATATTGAAAGTAGTATTGAAGGTCAAGGAGTGGTCACACTGTGATAATGTTTTTAAACATGAGTATCCAATCCACCTTTAAAATGTGATTTTGCATTACATGTGAAAGATCTTAAATTGGATGAACTCAAAAAGCTAGGGAAAGAATATTCAATTGCAAAAGAGTATGTTATCAAGGGTATGATCTCAAGACAACTAAATTGTACATATGGATGACTTCTAGTGAAACGAGAATAATCCAAGTTCTTATTTGACCCGTGATTCGAGAGAAGAGCAGGTTGAGGGAAGGAAAATAAATACTATTTAAACCTGACTAGTTACTATTAAGCGCTACACCGTTACTTTGCCTTGTAGAGGTAAGTATTCATGCTCAGAGGTTCTTTCCTGCCTGTTGGTTGTCCAGTCCTTTCCTTAGCTTGGGATAATGAGAAATTATTTTTATCTTATTACATGTATGCTGCCATTTTTACCTGTAATAGCTTTGAGTAATGGGGGAATTAGATGATCAATATTCACCTTTTCAAGAATATATATTTTTGTATTTTTACATAAAAAACAAGATGAGCTGCATAAAAACAAATCCATGCCTTTATCCCAGATGCAGGTGGGTGTTGATAGATCGATAGGCACGTGGCTCAAGCTACGACCACATGAAGGGAGGAGTGGACACATGCGTAGCGACGAAGGATTAATGCGAGGAAGTGGTTACTGCTTCAGAGAGTAAAGCGTTTTTTCTGGTGCTTCCTACGATAAACCTTTCCAAGACAAAAAATCTTCCAACTAAGTCTCAAATCCAAGGCATGGAAATATCTATTAAGCCTGCTCGCATGAGTGTTGTTAATGTTAATTATGCTCACAATTACACTGCAGGTTCTCTCATCATTACAGGACTTCATATTCATGGAAGGTCGAGCATCACATAGACTCGACAATCCCTACGCCTGAGCTTCCTGTAATACCCTAGTTGTTAAGCCTCATACACTTGTTATTATTTTTGTTGATTATTGGGCATTAGGTGTCGAGACTATGGAATTTGGACATTATTATTATTGGAAAAGGTTTTCGTATGACTGAGACACAACTGTTTTTGTGTGGCAGTGTTCCCCATGTTGAGATGAGTGAACCATACCTTCTGGTTTGAGAATACCTTTCATGTGGATTTATGGCCTCAACTCAGGGTGACTGTCATGTTGAAAGATGCATGAGCATGTCATGTATAAGGCTTGGTGGAACATTGTCATGTTGAAGCTAGTGCCCATGATTAAGATGAGTATTTTATTATATGATTATTTAATGCATTTTCAAAAATATATGTGCTTATAGATATAATTTGCTTATGAATTGTATGGTTGTGTATGAAAACCATGAGATTGATGTTATATAGTTGTAGATGACATCTTTCATATATGAATTTGTTTATGTTGATATGGCTATGGTTGGTAGTCACCAATGAGTATTTTATCATGTAATTATTTATAGTATTTTTAGACATATATATATGCTTATACGATAGTCAGTAATGAGTATTTTATCATGTGTTTTGGTTTATTGGTGACCTTGGCTTTGGTTTTGGGGGCGGGGACATCACACTTCCTTTTGCATTTGGCTCTGAACTTTGCCACCAGATCTCATAACTCTCTCTATACCCACCTTGCATATGGCCATCCTTATCTCGATTGCTGATTGTTGGATGGAGGGAATCAACAATCGAGATAAGCTCAAGTATCGACGAGTGCTACTCTGCACATGGATTTGGGTGAGACGGATGTGAACTGCCAGGTTTAGTGAATGTTTTTTTTCTGTGTATTGTTTACTTGTTGGGTCATGTGGTTTCTAAGAAGGGGATCTCCATAGACCCGGAGAGGATCAAAGCTATCAAATAGATTCCCTTACCCCATAATAAAAAGGGCATGCAATCATTTATGGGGACAATAAATTTTGTGCGAAGGTTTGTGCCAGATTTCGCTCAGATTGTTAAACCTTTGCAATAAATGGTAAAACAAAGTGTACAATTCAAGTGGACTGATGTAGAGAAGAATGCATTTAGTAAAATAAAGACAGGGGTTGCACACGCACCCTCCCTCAAGAGTCCATATTTTGAGAAATATTTTATTTTGTACACTTTCACATTTGACGATTCACTAGCAGCGGTGATTACCCAAAAGGAAGATGGGGGAGATGAGTTCCCCATATCATTTATGAGTACTGGTCTGCAAGGGGCCGAATTGAATTACCCAGCCGTGGATAAACAAGCTTATGCCGTGTTCAAAGTGGTAAAACAATTCAGACCATACATACTTAAGAACCAGACAAAGGTAATCATTTCACACCCAGCTGTGAGGTATCTTTTCGTACAAAAAGAGTTAGGAGAATGAAGAGGCAACTAGGTAACTGTTAACACCCAAAAAGGGTTCACTACCTCATCTACCCCATTACATGGCTCATTTGTCCATTTTCCCACCATATTTCCATCAAAAACCCATAAAACCATGCAAAAAGCCTCCAAAAGGCCATAAAACCCTCTTTTTCTCTAAAAATATCCAAAATTCCTCCAAAAAAGATGATTTCTCCAAAAAGGAATAAAAAATATAAAATAATGAGGAAAAAGAGGAAAAAACCCTAAAAAGCTGAAACCCTAATCAGCAAACCCTAACCCTAAAACCGCATGGTTTCCAACTATAAATAAGTGATGGAGACCCCTCATTTCATATCCACAATCACAAGTATCCTGCCTCTGCCAAAATTGCTCGTGAAACCCTAGCTCACCATTGAGCTACTTTCACCATCGAGAGCCCCGTTTGGCCCATTTCCACCATTGGAGAAAGAGAAGAAGCAACTTGAAGCTTGGAGCCACCGACTCGGATCACCGCAAAGGACTTCACCAACCTTCCATTGAAGGTCAGATTAATAAAAGTCATTATTTACTTTCCATTGTTTTGCTTTATGAAAATGTTTAAATTTAGTTTTTACTTCTGTTATAGCTTTTAATCCATATATCATTGAACTGCTACTAAGGAATCCATTGTCCTTAGTAGGTACTCATTCGTACAAGCTAGGTGTAAAACCCTAGCTACAGTTTTGGCGACTCCGCTGGCTTTTTAATTTTTACTTGTCATTTTCTGTTTTGTACTTTCAGCTGTCGTTTTCGGCCTCCGTACATCGCTATTTTTCTCTCCACAGTCGCGTCCCGACCGTGCCTTTTCAGCCCTTAGCCGCGGCCCGACCGCACCTGTTTACTTCAAACCCGCGGTCCGAGCGCCGCTGTTAGCCAGAAACCTGCAACCTGCGCGCGACTGTTGCCTTCCAACCCGCGGTCCGAGCACCGCTGTTAGCCATAAACCTGCAACCTTGGCGCGGTTGTTGCCTTCAAACCCGCCATCCGAGCGCCGCTGTTAGCCAGAAACCTGCGACCTGCGCGCGACTGTTCCCTTCCAACCCGCGGTCCGAGCGCCGCTGTTAGCCAGAAACCTGCGACCTGCGCGCGACTGTTGCCTTCCAACCCGCGGTCTGAGCGCCGCTATTAGTCAGAAACCTGCGACCTGCGCGCGACTGTTGCCTTCATACTCGCGGTCCGACCGCGCGATTTCGCCCCATACTTGCGATCCGCGATCTGATTTTTGCACTTGTTGCCGCGCCGGAACCTAGTCACTTTGCTTCCATATTTCCTGCACTTGCACAGCCATCTGTCCCACCTGCAGCCCAAAAGCCTTTCTGTCCCATGTTTACAGAATTGTTTAAAATTTTTTAGCATTGTCTATTCAGCATTGTTTATTCAGATAAATTTTGCATGGTATAAATTGTTTCATTCAATTATATTGTTATTTCAGAAGTTGCCCTGGCACTTCTCTTTTGGGTTCATAACCTCACAAGCACACAATCTGTCACCTAAATCAAGTGAGACTTAAAAAATACTTAACTCAACCAACATTCTAACCCCACTTGGGGAACATAAAGGAATTTTTGTAGTTAGGTAGGATCAAGGGGATAGGCTTCCAATAACACCCCTTGGTTATTTACACTTGAGACATAGTTGTTGTCCTTTAGGGAACCAAAATCCCCTAGTATTTTTTGACACGGTCACAACCAGATTATCAGAAGGCCTCTCCCTTAGGAGGGTTGAAGTCGTGAGATTGGTTCCGGAGGTCAGAGTGGAATACCAAACTCCATTCAGTAACTGAAGGGCTACCTTTCGCAGTTCTCGGAATATCCCTGTATAGGGAATATTGCGGTTAAAGGACCAAGCGGCAGATTTACCTTTCTGGACGTGTCATGAACGGGGTATCTTAGTTGCCATACTTCTAGGTTTGAGTACCCGGTGTCCCTCCCGGTAGGGGGATACTTTAGCCATTTCACTTTCCTATTTATATTGTCTGACTTGGATTTCATCACCTTGCAGAGGATATACTTAGTTGAGTCATAATACTTTTAGTTAGGTGTTTGCAAGCTCCCGTACCTCCTTTTGGTCTAGTGAGTCCACCGCTTTTTATTTTTTAGGCAACCTGCTGTCTTTTGGTATTCTGACCATTTCTGTTGACACTCCGCCTATTGTAGCACGCAGTTACAGTAGGTGTTTTGAGTTGGTTGTTGGCCTGAGCGCCATATTTTTTGAGCTCTCCTTCTGCACGCTCGGTTGCATTAGGGTTTTTTGAGCTGGTTTATAGTTTCCTCAACCCACAAATATTTGACATCCTTTATCACCATTGCTTCCCCGAGACATTCTCGGCGCCTCAGAGGCGAGCCCCCACAGCACGGATCACTTGATACCACTCATCGTAGATCTCGAGCCTTGTCACTTGACTCCACTCGTCAGCGGCATAGGACTCCGTCACCAGATTCTGACGCCCCTTATTTTACCTCAGACTCGGAGCCTGAATCTGAGAACACCCCTTACACCGCCCCTACTAGCCCCATGGCTGGCGTGAATCCCACTCCCTTAATGGGAGGGACCATTGGTGGCACATCCACCACTACACCAGTTATCACACCTATCATGGGTATGCCCTCCATGGGAGGCCCATCTACCGTTCCCCTCACCGTACCTATTCCCATGGTGGGAATACCTATTCCCACTCCATTAGTGGTTCATACTACCCATGTTGGTGCAGGACCATCCCATACCACCTTAGTTCCCCCACTTGGGGGTAACCTCCCTCACATGACCCCTCCACTTGGGGGCATGGGCCCCAACTTGATCCAACCCACAACCGTGTCACACCCTTCGTCCAGTTTGCCATACATGGCTAGCCTCAACCTACCTGACCTAGCCAGATTAACCAATGACCCCATCCGACACGACCCTGCGTGGCCCCACATGCCTACCAAGCTCCCCTCTAACATCCCTAAGTTCGAGGGTAAGGCAGGTGAGGACCCACAGAACCATATCATGTCCTTCCATCTATGGTGTTCCTCGAATTCCATAGTAGACGACTCCATTTGCCTCCGTTTATTACAGCGCACTTTCACTGGCTCTGCTGCCAAGTGGTATATCGAGCAACCCCATGGAACCCATGCCACCTTTACGTCCCTTTCCTCGACCTTCCTACAGTTCTTCCAGTTACCTGTCCGCTATGATGCGGGCATTGAGATCCTCCTCTCTTGCAGACAGAACACGGCTACCCACATCACAGACCACATTCACGAATGGCGATGACACCGTAGCCTATGCAAAATCAAGTTAGATGACAGAATCTTCCTAGATTGGTTCCTCAAATCCCTCCTTCCGCTCATTGCTAACGATGTGGCAGCCGAAAGACCCCAGTCGGAGGAAGAGGCTATCCTTAAAGCCCAGCAGTTCGATCTCATTTACGCCCAGTCGGGTTATCTTTATACCATCATACCTGACGCCCCTCGCAGTGATCCCTCCCAGCACGATGCGCCAGGGGCATCCCATGCTGCCGACGGCATCATTGGCCTTCTCTCTTCGCACCCTCAGCCATTTTCCATAGCCCGTCCTCCCCCTGGCCCTGAACCTTCGCGAGCTACATCACAGTCCGGAGCAACCAACTCGTATGCTCAAATGCCACATCAACACCATTCCCGTGGACCCTCCTGTCCACCTCAGGGTTTCGGCCATATGACTTCCGCTTACGCCCCCCCGATCGCACCTCAGCCCTACTATCATCAGCAGACTGCACCGGCTCTTGCGCCACCACAAGCCCAACCTCATTATTATCAGCCACAGCCAGCCCTTGCGGCAAACCCACAACCCGCTCCACAGCACTATCAACAACCCCCTCAAGTAGCTGCACCAATGCAGCCTCCACCTCCATATTATCCACCGCAGCCCACTCCTGCACCTGCGCAAACTCAGAATCCACCTACTACCCAAGGGCAGGTTTACGCCCAAGAAAACCCGCCGCTAAACTAGAACAACCAACGCAACCAGGGCCAACAAAACCGCGGCAGAGGCCGCAATCGTGGGAACAACCAACAGACCGAGCAAGCTGGTCAACACCCTAATCCCCCCGCTAATAATAACGTGGCCCCTACCAACCAAAACCCTGATCGCCCACCCAAGCGGGCTAAAAACCCTAATTTGCGAACGAACTATCCTTGTTCTGTTTGCGGGGTCTATGGCCACTACACACATTTTTGTCCACTTATGGAGCGAGTTCAACAACTTTTGGCTGCTGATAGACTATGCCAAGGACAGGCGGCTGCTCAAGCACCACCCCATCCCCCACAACCTCAGCAGCCACCTTTGGTGCTACAAAACCCCTTACCAAACCAAGGCTTAGTGAACACTAAACCATTGGCTCCACCTCCAGCTAATGCGCCCATCCAACAAATCACTTACGCGGCTCCTGATCAACCCATATTTGACTCAGGTACCCACCATCTGTTGATGATGTCCTCCGATGAGGTCAACCTCCAGACTCGGTGGAACCAATATGGCTCCACCCCGGAAGCCCTTCCTGCCAATAACTCCGCTAACGCTCATCCCACTGATCAAGCATTACGTATACCTCCACCTCCACTAGATGGAGCTCCCAAAACAGCCCGTTTCCCACTTCGCCATATCAACAACAACCCCAATGCGCGGGCTGCGTCTAACTACAACATTGTCGATGATTTAGCCCAATCCCCCGCAGCCATGTCTGCGTTAGAAGTCTTGAAAAACTGCCCTTCGCAGCGTAAGAATTTACTCTCAGCCATTGGAGCTATCGATCCAAATGATTCACAATTAATGGCATTTGATTTGGACCAATCCGAACCCCGCCTGCCTTCCAATTTATCATTCCAATTTTCTATCTCCATTCGGAATTTTGTCGTCCATCGATGCATTATTGATGAAGGTGCCTCTACATGTGTCATGCCCATCTCCATCTGGCAGAAAATGGGATCCCCCCCTCTCCAGCAGTCCTCTACTGCGTTGCGAGCCTATGACGGCCGTTCAGCTCAACCACAAGGCCTATTGACCAATGTCCCCGTCCAGGTGGCTGGCAAAACCGTCCTAATCAACATCGAGGTTATCAATGCCTAGCTTGATTATAACCTTTTACTTGGCCGCAGCTACATGTATGCCATGTGGGCAGTCGCTTCTACCATTTTTCGTATCATGATGTTCCCCCATGAGGGATGCGTGGTCACGGTTGACCAACTTACTTACCACGATCCCAATGCCCCTGTGGCGCCCGAAAATGTTCTCCCCATGGTAGAACAACCTATCTCAGGTGCCACCAACACAGTCGTTTCTTCTATAGGGCCCGTGCTCCCCATGGTTGAACAACCTATTTCGGATGCCACCACCTCATTCGTGTCTTCAGTGGGTCCCGGCGTTTACTCAGATGCACCAATGATCTCAACCTTCCCATCTATTCCACCACCGTCTCCTACCACTGAAGTGTCTGACCTATGTACCCTGTCCCACATCACGCGAACTCTTACTAATCAAACACCTTTGTTGCCTAAACCCCCTTTGGTACCTAGTCACATTGGTGCTACACCCATACATACCATTCCTTTCCTCTTCCCTCCCTCAGGAGTGGCTAGAGCCTCGGTCATGGCTACCCTCAACCTCCCTGGTTTAACCTTAGGATTACCCGTTTGGTATCTTTCACCTCCCGTTCGTCCCCCGACACCAGATATCGTCCTGCAACCGGTGCAACCCATCATCACTACTAGTCAACCACCTCCTGATGTCGCTACCCCGTCACCCTCCGCAAAACCTCCCCCTCCTCTTACCAAACCCACTGGGGGCAGAGGCCCCCAACCTTACACTGCTGTCCCACCTGCTAAGACAGTCAAAAAACCCCCTGTGTTTCGTGCTCCTCCCAAATGCGCGCTATGCGATGAGTTGGGCCATGCGACTCACCTATGTCCTCAGTTACCAGCATTAAAGGAGTACATGAAAATGCTCGACGACGACCCCACCATCCCGGTTGTCCATCTAGATCCAACCCCTACGCCTCGCGACAAATCCCTGCGCACTAACCACTCCTGTGCCTTATGCGATGTTTACGGGCATTATTCCCATCACTGTCCCGATCTCCCCGAGTACAAAATAGCTCTCTTTGAGATGAACAATCCGGATCTTGAGACGGCACCACTCACCATTAAGGAAATCCATTCCCCAGTCTCTTCCCCTTCTGAAGAGGTTAGTATCACTCTCTTTGAGATAAACAATCTGGATCTCGAGATGGCACGCCTCACCATTAAGGAAATCCATTTCCCAGTCTCTCCCCCTTCCGGAAAGGTCAATCCCGTTCTTTTTGAGATGAACCATTTAGATCTTGAAAAGCCATCACCCACCATTGTGGAAATCCACCCCCCGGACTCTTCCTCTTCCGAAGAGATTAATACCATATATATGATCTCTTCCGTCACTACACCCTTGTCAATCGATTTGACGACCCAAACATTCCGTACAGATGAGGAAATTCTCGAAGCTCTCACTGCCCCGGATTATCCCTGGGATGACATGCACCATCGTTCCTACTTCCTCCCAGAGGTATCCTTATCTAACACTGCTACCCAATTTGCCGTTGAATCCAAAGAATTCCTTCCCCACAAGGTCAACTGGTTCAAGGACCCTATTCCTACTCCTAACGCCTTCGAAGCGGGTAACATGGCCAACATCTCACCTGTCATCCAAATTGACATCGCTGCCCCAGGAGGCACCCCCGAACTCATCACTTTAGGAGCCTCTTGCAGTAAGCAAGAAATTGAGGAATACAACAAACTCTTCAGAGAATTCCGTGATGTCTTTTCCTGGTCCTATACCGAAATGCCCGGTCTTGACCTTGCCATTATAGAGCACCACATCGACACATGGCCTGATGTACCCCCCGTTCGTCAGAAACAGCATCCCATTCATCCCTAGCTACACTTTTGGAATCAGCACGACGAGACCGTCACGATGGTCACCTCGTTGCATCATTTTTTCTACGTCAATTTTTCATCCCTTTTTAGACACCACTAGTCGCCTCGGTTTACGCGCCACTTCGGCCGTTCTCCGTTTTTCACACTGTTGATATCGCCGGATTCATTTTTTCGGGCTCGTGATGATGCTTGAGATCATTTCTCGCTCTCACTTGGCACAATTTCAACATTGTGCCCCGACACCTTGTTGCCTCAGTTTACGCACCACTTCGGCCGTTCTTCGTTTTTCACACTGTTGATATCGCCGGATTCATTTTTCTGGACTAGTGATGATGCTTGAGATCATTTCTCGCTCTCACTTGGCACAATTTCAACATTGTGCCCCGACACCTTGTTGCCTCGGTTTACGAGCCACTTCGGCCGTTCTCCGTTTTTTGCACTGTTGATATCGTCGGATTCATTTTTCCGCACTAGTGATGATGCTTGAGATCATTTCTCGCTCTCCCTTGGCACAATTTCAACATTGTGTCCCGACACCTTGCTGCCTCGATTTGCTCACCACATCGGCCACCATCAGATTGTTCCACACTTTTTCCATGAGCCATCCACTCCTA